>JAJIBD010003322.1:0-192291 GCA_021461705.1 Cryptotis parvus | reverse complement strand
AAGACATTATGTATCTAAGGGTTGTTATTGAGCAAGGCATCCAATTCATTCTTCATGGCCCAGAGAGAGAGAGAAAGAGAGAGATGGACAAAGGACATAGTGATAAGAAGACGTATTTCAGCATAAAAGTACTGGATTCCCTTACTAGAGAGCTCCAAATAAAGTGGAAGAAAGATGATAGATAGCTGCTAGTCACTTAGTCACTTTTGAAGTGTTGATTGATAACAGTCAACAGAAATATTAGTGGAATGTTAGAGTGACTGAGGAAGGGCAGTGGGTGGAAGATGTTCTCAAACCCTTCCTTTGTGAGGCTGTAAGTCGCAGGTCCTCAGACATTCTTCCATGGTACAGATCAACAATAAGGAGCAGCACCTACTCAGACTGGTGTCAACATTTGGTTTTTATTGAAGATAACTGAGTTCTCAAATGATTCCTAGAGGGAAGGGATATTGTAGAAATGATATTGTCAACCTAGAAACCATTTTATTTTTTTTTGTTCTTCTGGTAATCTGGGGTATGCGGGGAATTTATTTAAAAGCAGAAACCCATCCTACCCTCTGCAGATGTTGATTATGTATGATACCTGAGATACTATTTGTGGAAAATATCAAAGGAATTGCTATTTCAAGAATGAAGAAGTAACTCTAGACTTTAAGTAAAGAAACATCTCCTTAGTCTGTGATTTTTCCACTCCATTCCCCACCTGCCATGGGAATCCCAGACATTGGAGCTGTCAGGATTGCTCAGAATATGTATGGCACCAGGAATGGCACCCACAACTCATTCCTACTCCTGGTTACTCTTTAAGCCACTGTTCCATGTTCTTTCTTACTGGAGATCCTTAATAGCAAAGACATCACTATTGCCTCAGCACTTGTCCCAGGATTTGAGCTTGCAGCCTCAGGCTTACTGGTCTAGTGTTTTCAAGCCCCTAAGTCATCTATCAACAATCCAAAACTAGTTTTTTATGTTGTTCCTCTTTTATACAGAGAATTGAAATCAGGAATACAAACTTTACTTTTTTGATGGTGGTGGTGATAGGTGCACGTGGTGATGTTCAGGGGTTACTGATGAGGTGGAGGAGCAAACCTATGATGCTCAGGAGTTACTCCTGTCTATATGCCTAGGGAATTACTGCTGGCAATGCTCTGGGAACCGTATGGGATTCCAGGAATTGAGCGTAGGTCGGCCGCGCATGCAAGGCAAGAGCCCTATCCACTGTACTGTCTTTCCAGTCCCAGGGCTACAGACTTCTAAAAGAACAAAACAGAGTCCCAATCGAAGAGGAATCAGAGTACTATTGAAGCAAGTTAATATTATTGTTAAGAAGTTAGGGTAGCAAGTTTCTTCCCTCTCTATGCCTTGATTTATTCCCTTGAAAAATAAAAGTAAAAATGAGAGTTTTGGGCTTGGAGACCATTGTGAGTTTTATGAGAAACTGAACTTTTAGAGTCTGGAATATGGGTTATTGTGTTTTTGTGACCATAACCAACATATTTTTAGCAGAAATCAGGAACACAGGAAAGATAATGCTCCTCTCATAGTTTCAACACTGCTTTATTGTTAGAACAGGACCTGAGGAGAAATGGTTCGATGTAAGTCACCATAATATCCTCCTAGTTAGGGACAGGATAGCCCCCAAGAAATGTGCATAGGAAAAGAGGAAAAGTAATTCAGCTGCAAGGACAGGGAAAACTTTGAGGGATGGAATGATGCAGAACGTTCTAGTCCTTCTAGAAAGGTAACTTTTTGTTCACCTCTAAGTGAGGATCACAGTGAATGGTCTGGCTATGTAAACTAAACAATGAAGTTCTCACTGGGTGGTTTTAAGCCAAAGTACTAGGTGCTTGCTTGTTAGTAAACTGATGTCTGAACAAACTTTTCTTATTTCTGTGCCTGTTTCTGGTTATTTTTAACAAAATTCTTAGAAACAGTTTGCACAATTATTCTTGAAAGAGCTTTTGAGTCACCGAGAAATAGATGGAGTCATACTTTGATAAACCTGACAAACAAATATATTTGGTGCCTGTTCATGTTCCCTTTATCCTTTTCATATTTCTGATTTCATTTTTTGGTTGGCACACTTTAATTTTTCTATTTATGATTTGGCATTGCCTACTTTAAATTTCTGACGAAAGGAGTATATTTGTATTCGTATATATGTATATATATTTATTTTTATATAGCACTCATGTATATGTATATATAACACATGTATTCCCCTATATGTATAATATATAATGTATAGCATGTTGCTTTAGGAATAATTTAGTTTAGTTTCCTTATCCACAAATAGCAACATCATTATCATCCTCTAAGTACTTATTTCCTGAGTACTGGTTTGCATGTTCAGCATTGAGCCAAATGCATTAGATTCATAATCTAATTTGGATCATAAATATTCTCCATAGCACAGTTACTATTATCCAAGTCTTACTCATAAAGTTGCTGAGACTCAGAGAAAACAGATATCTTGGCCAGTGTCTCACAAGTGGTAGGTGCTAGGACCAGGACTCTAAAGAGAGTTCATGTCATTTCAACTCAATTATTGTTCATCTTTAGACTATGTTCCTTGACAGTTCACTGAGCACTACTGAAAGAATGTAGAACATTTGATTTTAAACGCAGTATTGTGTTTAAAGTAATCTGGTCAAATATTATAACAAATACCAGGATCTCTCTAAAAAATGATGTGATAGATAGCTGTCCATATCTTCTCCCAATAAATAGCAGTTCATTATTATCCACTCTATTGTTTGAATAGCCCTAGTTGTTGCAAAGTTGGTCACATTTTACTACCCTGTATTATATAGTCATAAAATCTTAGAATGTTATAGCTAGAATGATAACAATAACTCGGGCAACCCAGGGATTTTCCGACAATTTTTAGGTGTGGAAACTTTTTCAAATGAGTTCTTACTTGTAAATTTCAAAGGTAGAAATAGAACTACATTCCTCAGAATAAATACATATGGGACTATGTAGAGAATCCTTATAATTGACCTCATTCTTCCAAACTTTTCTGCAACCAACACCATGAACTTATTTCTTAACGTTGTCTTAGAATAACCTGAAATAGATTGCTGAGTCCAGTATTTTTGGACAGATAGTTGAATCACAGAGGCTTAAAACATTTACTTAGGATTGCTGTTATAGCAACATAATAAAAATCAAAATCCAGACCTCATGTTTTGTTTTATCTGGTGTCTTCTTTATCATCACATAAAAGAATCCAGGGACTAATCTAGGCTGTTGGGAGACAGCAATGATCTATCCACAAAGACAAGATATGCCCCATTAAGAATTTCAAAGTTGAAATTTTTTCTACCTCACTTTTTTTGGTAATTCATGGCCCCTCTCCTCTCTCTCCTCCCTCCCTCTCTCTCTCCTGTCTCTCTCTCTCTCTCTCTCTCTCTCTCTATATATATATATATATATATATATATATATATATATATATCTCACACAATTCTCAGACTATCCTGGCAATTTCTTTTTTCATTCCAGTTTGCCCACAACCAAAAGTATGAGTTCTAGGCTTAAACACAAAGTATTCATATATTTGGTGATTTTTAGGGGGGTCATTTCTTGATAGAAATGCACTTTTGTGCCTTTGGTTTTCTTGTGGGACTATGTGTATAACATAACCATGGAAAGATAAGCAGTTCCACATGTATCACTCAAGAGGATGAAAAAGGGCATTCAGACATGTGGGATTTTAAACAGCAAATGCCAGCTGAATTGACTTGTAATAGAAAAGCCTTAAGCAATCTAGTGTGATTTGAAGTGGGCAGATAGTGAAGGGCACAGAAAGCTTGTCTTGTTTGAAGCAACCTATTTTCCAGCACATGCCCCTCAAGTAGCTGTCAGCATTGTTTCCAATGCAATAAGCATACAAAATTAGTTTCCCCAGAGAGTCGATTCTCCTGCCTCTGGATTATTTCTGCTCTCAAATATTCTTTCTTAATTTCCTGCCTAGAAGAAGCCTACTTATTACCTGTGTCATGATTTCAATATGAACTTTCTTAATCCCCAAGATTAAGACTTTCTTAAATCCCCAGCACTTCAGTTTTTTTTTCTTTTTTGGGTCATACCTGGCAATGCTCAGAGGTTACTCCCTGGCTCTCCACTCAGGAATTACTCCTGGCGGTACTGGGGGGACCATATGGGATGCCAGATATCGAACCCGGGCCTGCACAGGCCGGCCACATGCAAGGCAAACGCCCTACCCGCTGGGCTATCGCTCCGGGCCCCAACACTTCACTTTTTTGGAGGTGGGCACACCTGACAGTGCACAATCTTTACTGTATCAACACTCTGTCCATGATATTAATTATAATTTGTCTTTAATGATACTATATACATTTGTTAAGGAAACCATGGCCATAAATAAAAAGTCAAAAAGATGTAATAAAAAAGTCAGAAAAGATGTAATAAAGGAAGTTATTATTAGTTGTATAAATTATTTTATTAATATATGCATTAGTATCTTTTCTTGCCAAAGTCTATGACACTTAGGTTTCCTCTTAATCAGCTAGATATTGGAAGTTTTGTTAAGCCAGAAAGAAGACAAATTGAATTTTTCTCTTTAAAATTGGTAGTATAAGTTAAAGAAATATAAATTCCCTCTTCTATAATTCCATGGCTTTGCATATACCACATAGAACACAGCTTGCATTTGGGAAATAACAGAACTTCCCTAATTATTTGGACCAGACTGAGAGTTCTCAAAGACACATAGTCAAGACACAGACAAATTATGTCTTCAAGACACAGAGAAACATTGGTGAGTTGACCAACAGCATTGACTTTTAAGTAATTGACTTATAATGTATAATTCTACATATTGACTGTTTGCAGATAATCCGATTAGCTTTTATTGGTATATTTAAGGGGGCCGCGCCCAGAGGTGCTCAGGAGTCCTAAGGACTCCTCTTGTTGATCTTGAAACACCAAGTTGCTGGTTTAATGCTAGAACCTAAAGGTATAGTATAGGGGCCCCATGACTACACCTACTGCTGCTCAGAGACCCCCAGGGTGAGTCATACTGGAGTTGCTCAGGGAGTTTCATTAGTACTCAGTGGACCATGTGATGCCAAGAACCAAATCTGGATTGGCCTTGTGCAAGACATACGCCTTACTACCTTTACTATTTATCTGGCCCCTCAATTAATTTTTATCAAGCCCCATTGTCGGGCGCCCGGGTCCCCGACAGTGCCGGGAAGCGAAGTTCCCTTCTACCGAAACAGGCGAGGAATGGATGAACACTCAGGAATCCGATGCGGTTTTAAAGGGCTTTATTATCACAGGTTCAGGCATACAAGTCAGCAAAAGGGAAAAACCCGATGCTTAGGATTCCAGGCTAGGAACCCCAGCCACGTGTAGGCCAAGATGGCGACCACCACGTAAAACTTCCAAGGGGAATAAACGCCCAGGCGAGATCCCACCGGGAAGAAGACTGGGAGAGGGGAACCTGCTAGTTTATACCCCCCAACTCAGACCTTCCTCCCATTGTTATGGAAAGCAGGGGGGGGTCCAGTGCCCCCAGGTAATCCCTCCCCGCATCTCACCTAGGGCCTTTACTGTGCTAATGTTTTGAGCCGGGAAGGCCTTTGAAATGTAGAGAAGGGGGTTTCTGAGATGGCATGTCACTGTACCAAAGACCAACACCAATGCCAGTTAAGTATTTCTCCAAGCCTTCAAAGTCTCCTTACTTCATTGTAGTTTTATATTTTATTAGGGAGCCATGCTTGTTTGTTTGGAAGCAAACAGCATTTCTGGTTAATTACTTAGGTGTCCTTACGTGAGGCTAATATGCTGGTAAGATCTAGCTAGTCCCACGATGATTGTGATAGCATGGGAGAATATTTATACCAGCTAGTACAGCATGCGTGGTCGGATAAACTGCCACACTTAGACTACCCCCTTATCTACGGAGTGATTTGCGGGAGGCAATCCAGAGCAGATGCAGCGGCCCTTAGGAGTCCTGGAACACCCCCATGATAAAAATTGTTATTAAACCCTATGTCTTTTTGTCACAAGGACACCTTTTAAAAGCATTACTTTGTAAATTTCTCTTTTTTTTTCTTCTCATTTTCATGATTCATCACTCTGTTCTCATTTTATCATTAGTGTGATAAAAAACAAAAAATATCCCCTTATTTACTTTGCTAAGCAAATTGCTTGCATGCATTTTACACTTTCATTCTGGTTCTTGGGCAGTGCCATTGAATGTCTTATTCTCACTCACCTTACACTTTCTCTTTACTGCTTTCTCCATTCTCCGGCTTGAAACATTACTTCCAATCAGGATAGATGAAAACAACACTTATGTGATTACTTGAGATCAATTTTCAAAAAATTCCAAATTTCTCTTGCCCCATCTATTCCTTTCCTGTCTTCCTCTTCCCCTGTTTCTGGAAAACAGGTAAATTTTTTTTATTTGTGGGCCACACTCAGTGATGCTTAGGGGTTACTCCTGGCTCTGTGCTCAGGGATCACTCCTGGTGGAGTTTGTAGAAACAGATGGGATACTGGGGATTGAACCTGGCTCAATAACATGCAAGCCAAGTATCCAGCTCGCTGTACTATCCCTCTCTTTCCCATGAACAGAGGTCATTATAAGTCTATTTCATAAATTGTTAATATCAAACTTCATCACAAAAATTTCCTCAACACATAAATTATTCCATCTGCCAATAGATAGAATCCCTGGTTCAGAAGATATAATGCTTGATAGGCTGGATACACTGATACCCTTCAATCAACCCATGCCCTTACCCTGAACCTTCTTCTAAAATTACACTAATATGTGTGCCCTTCCCTCCTGCCAATACTGCTGAAAATTAAAAGTGGTAAAAGATACAGAAATGCTTTATAAGTGGTAGAGGATTTTACTAAAACTATTAAAACAGATACTGCATTTTAAAGCTCATCTGTTAAAACATCGAGCTTCTTTTTTAATGATGTTTTGCGTCAGGGGATATTGAGCTACTCTGCCAATGTTTCTGATCAAACATATGGTCGGGGAGAGACAGTTGTGATCTCACTGCATTTGAAGTTGTGGCATCTCAGCCCAGCCTTCTCTTATCCTCCCCAGTTACATTTAACAGCTTTGCAATATAATTTCACATATTCAAAAATTGAGGGTTTTTAGATGCTTAAATCAAAATCCAAAAATTATCCTCCCTGTGTTTCCAGTGAAGCCTCTTCCCTCCACATGGAATATAAAGTATCAGATACTAACAATAGAATATTAAAAGCCAAATCCAAAGCAATTACCCACAGCTTTGGAGAACAGTCCCACACACAGATGGTACCCAATCAGAAGGTCTCTATCTCTCACCCACCATCTCTGCTACTCACAGAATCAGAATGTCAGCGTGTGCAAAGGATCTTACAGATAATTATTCTTCTCAAGTAACAACTGGGGTGATCGAGGCATTGGAAAGGAGCCCCATCATCACAGGGCTGCAGGGATCACTTGATTACTGGTCCTGCTCGATTTGCTCGAGCAGGACCAGAAACTTCTCAATACGTCCTGTCACATGCTATATAGCTCAAGGGCATCTGCCCACTCCAGGAACATAAGGAGCCTCAAACCATTGCTCAAACCATTGCATCAGTCATGGGAATGAGGTCTTTAATTGTTACTGGTATTTGGCATATCAAAATACGACACAGGTAGCTTGCCAGGTTCTGCTGTGAAGCCAAAATTTAAAAAATTAAAAATTTTTTATGTCCTGCCCTCTTCCTTCCCTTGGTCATCAGTAGCGACTGTGCTCCCCACCTGTTGTTGGGGAGCTGCTGGGTTGGAGTCTAAAAAAAGCATCAGAAACCAGTTCCTTGTTCTTTGATTTCCTGCTTACCTATACTGCTTACCTGCTTTCCTGCTTTCCTACACTCTCCTGCTGAGCTGGCTGGGTGGTCTTGTCATTGACAGTGAAAAGGGCACAGCAGGAATAGTTAGAGCGATATGGGGGCCAGGAGAGATAGTACAGAGGGTAAAGTGCTTGCCTTGGATGCAGCTGACCTCGATCCTTGACATCTCATATGATTCCCCTGAGCACCACCAGGAGTAATTCCTAAATACAAAGTGAGGAGTAACCCCTGAACATGCTGGGTGTGATGCAAAAAGAAAAAGCGATGTGCATTGAGTGTGATCTAGTGCATGAGAAGGAGGTCTCAGGGTGAAACACAACATGTCATGATACTATCTCTTTGGTGAACTTCTTAATTCCAGATCCATGCAGTGAGATACACTGAGACAGTTCAAGACCATCCACAACACAGGGTCACTCACTTGCCTTGCCAAGTCCTGGGTTGCTTTAGAGACTGAACCACTGTCCTTTCTCTGTGACTCATTCTTTGGCAATGATCAGATTGATGTAGCCTGAAAAAAATAAGAACAGCACCATGAACCAAATTACAATCCCATGGGAATCTCAGACTTTATTTTAATCTCTGGAAAGATTTTATGGAAGCTACTGTAACTCTTGGGAAACACTTCACAGAGTACATCCTCCGTTCTCTCTAGTCCCACTAGAACATTCTCTGTGTTCTGCTCTTTGGTCCCCCTGTGACCCCTCTTTCCTGTCTCACCTTCTATCCTTCCCTCATTCTTCATTATGTTTGTTTTCCTAGCCTCTTTCTCCTATCACTCTTCCTACTGTCCTCTTGCTCTGGCTGACTTGTCTCTCTTGTCTCTCTTCCACCTAGGCTCCCTAGCCCTGCATCACAGAAAATATATGCACCAATTGGCATAAAGCAAAAACCTTTTAAAGGATAAAAGAACTGAGCAGGAAAGGTTTTGTGTTACTATCCCAGTTGTATTGTGTTTCATAAACAAAAGGAGTTGTGTCACACCACGCTATTCTGCTTAGATTTATTCTGCCTTAAAGTCTGTCATAGTGGAATGTGGAAATGCTAGAGACTACAGCACCTAAACTCAGACTTATGATTGTTCTCAGGGGATAAATGTCAATATAGTCGGATGAGTGAGATGACAATTTTTTATTAAATATTTTATTACACCACCGTGAGATATACAATTACAACGTTGTTCATGTTTAGAGGTTTCAGTCACATAGTGTCCAGCACCCGCCCTCCACCAGTGCCCATTTCCCACCACCAATGTCCCCAATTCCCTCCCCTCCCATAGCCTGCCTAAATGGCAGGCTCTTTATCTCTTTTCTCTCTCTCCCTCTCTCTCTTTTCCTTCTCTTACACATTATGGGTTGCACTACATACACTTAGAGGCCATCATGTGCATGTTTTTGCCTGTATTTAATGCTCAGTTCTAGGTTGGTATTAACCCTTTCGACATTTATTCACACATGTTCCCTTCTCTATCTTACCTAACCTCTGACTCCAACACGTTTGTGGGTGGTAATTTCCACTTTTGGTAAGACCTCCTGATCCAGGTTTCTCCTGACACTGGATTTTTGTGTCATAATATGTGTATATATATTTTTATGTCATGCAAATAAATGCAGTCATTCTATATCTCTCTTTCCTTCTGACTAATTTCACTCAACATGATCCTTTCCATGTCCACCCATTTATAGGCAAATTTCATAACTTCATTTTTCCTAACAGCTGCATAGTATTCCATTGTGTAGATGTACCACAGTTTCTTTATCCGGTCATCAGTTCTCGGGCATACTGGTTGTTTCCAGGTTCTGGCTATTGTGAATAGTGCTGTTATGAAAATAAAAGTGTAGATTGTGTTGCCACTGTGTGTTTTTGGCTTCCTAGCGTATATTCCCAGGAGTGGTATGGCTGGGTCAAAAGAGAGCTCAATTTCTAGTCTTTGGAGGAGTGTCCATATTGTTTTCCAGAAAGGCTGTACAAGTCGACATTCCCAACAATTTATGAGAGTCCCCTTGTCCCCGAGACGACAAATTTTGGGATTAAAAATGACCCAATGTAAGACTAACCTTCTATATGTACACATATAGAAGGATAAAATTGGCAAGGTATTTAAATTCTGAAACTTAGTTTCCATGTTTGTTACAGAGGCAATTCATAAAATGCATGAATTAATGATTATAGTCCAGCCCCGTTCCAGTCACATAAGTACTACTCCAGTGGGTGGTTAAGTTATGTCTGTTTTAGTTTTGGTTTTGGACCACAAACAGTGGTTTTCCTACTTCTGTGTTCAGAGTTGCTCTCAGTAGAACTATGAAACTATGTGGCACCCAGCAATCAAATCTGGCCCTCCTGCAAGCAATGCATGCACTCTATTCATTGAGTTATATCTCTCTGGCCCACAGGTGGCGGTTTTATGTTGTTGCTAATAATGATAGTAACAACATGAATGACATACCAGGAACTTAGGCAATGAGAAGAAACCCACACATCATTTCTTCCTCCCTGTTCATCATTTTTCTTTTGGTATATATGTTTAATTAATAATACCTAAAAAGTGGAGTTAAGTGAAAACATGAGCTCACATCTTGAGTTACTTAAAGAGCTCTATGCTGAAATAACATGAAAAATCTGGAAGAAGGAATGTACAAGCAAATACAAATCTAAAGCTGTGTTCAGAGCATACCACAACCCCAGAAATAGTTAGCACTAGTTATCTAGGGAAGAGATCTTGCATATTCTTTTTTGTAATCATGGCACCCAATATATATTGCCCCAATTCTTCAAGAAGTATTAAGCTAGAACCCAGAAACTGTGGGTTTATACCTAAAAAATATAAGACAAAATCCTTAAACCAGTTATTGCAACTCACACATGATTTTTGAGAATCAGTATTTCTTCATAATTTCTTCATCACTTCATTATCTATTTGGCAGAACTATTTCAGCAAGCCATTAGAGCCTAACATTCTAGGACCACTGAGTGATACCTGTTTTCTGGAAAGGCTGTTTGTGGTAGACCAGAACTCTCTATTTCAGCCTTTCTTTCTTAATGATTTTTGTTCATTTGGTTGTTTGTTTGTTTTGCCTGAAGCCAAACACATTCTTGGTAGTGATAATGGACTTTTCTGAGTTCCCTTTAGAGATCGTTAAAAAAAAACATGACCATGTTGATCTTAAGAAAGGGTTCGGGATGCATAGTCTGGAAGAAAGAAAACATGGAGAGGCAGTTCCACAAGACCAGAAACACAGGAGGAGATTTTGATATAATGTAACAACTTCTTTCCAAATAGCTAAAAATTCCTAGGCAGTTGTTAACCACCTATCTGCATGGCACAGGGGGAGTCCCCTATGCCTTTTGACAGTTTCCCAGTGACACCCATTCCAGCTCTCAGGTTCTGTCATCTTCTTGCCTCTCCAGGGATGCAGTGGAGTGTGGTGGCCAATGGGAGAGTCAGTGCAACCCCGTGGCAACATCTCCTTTGGTGGCTACTCAGCCCAGTGACACTTAGGCCCCAGGGACAGTGACCCAGAAGACTGCCATCCCTTGGAGGAGGACCAGGTCCTCATTGCCACGCACAGGACTGCACTGGTATCTCTTCGCAGAACACCGGCGGCTATTGAGGCAGCCACCCATGCTCACTGGGCTGTCTTCTGGGATTCCAGCAGATGGCATACCCGAGAGTCAGGGGACAGGATGGCACTCTCTGTTCCTCTGGGGTTCTCCTCCTAGGATCCCCCAGGGAAGAATCTTTCATCTACCAGCACTTCATCTCCCTGGCATGCCGCCTTTTCTTCTCGCTATTGTCCCCAGTACATTCCCTTCCTGTGCCTGACTTATCTCACTCATTCCAAACATTCTCACTCACAGTGTCCTATCACAGTCGTGAATGTCTCCAAATATGTCTTCTTTGCTTTGTCTGATCACAGACACTGTCAAAACATGTCCCCGGGACCCATCTTGGTCAGAGTCCTGTTCCAAAAGCACACATTTCTTGCTTGCTCACATCTGTCATGTCCATGTTCAAAACCTGTGTCCCCATCCTGCTTGGTGGTAGTCACCGGTACATTTCCGCATGTCTGGATCTAAACTTGTATTCTCTTGGTCAGCCTCGTGTCTGTCAGGAGACTTCTACTGCTCTTCCTTAGGTCCAGGTGCAGTCCTGATCTTCAGGGCATATTTCAGAACATAGATACTAGGGAAGACACAGGGGCAAAGGTCTATCAGAAGAACTGTCTCTATATAACATCAGAGGGAAGCAGAAGACAGCCTTCCCTGCCTCTGCCCCCCATGCCAAGGCCTCAGTTCCCTGTACTGAGAAGATCAATTTCCATTGAACTGGAATGGGACATCTTCTCCTAAAGACTCTCGAACTGGTGACAGTGGAGTGTTGATTAAAGATGTCAGAATTGCTCCTGGAAGCTTATGGTGTTGAGTCCAAACCCTCAACTTGGGTTTTTCTGTTCCAAGAGGAGAGAACTCCTGGAAGCACTCACTGCAGACGTGTTCCCCAGATGGACAAAGCGGAATCAGCAGTGTGGGGAAGGTAGAGCAGAGACTTGGAGTCAGAGGACCCCAATTCCAGCCCGTTCTCCTCCCTTTTTGGCTGGCAGAACTTGACCTTCCATCCCTGGCCCTCACTTTGAACATCTGGGAAGTGATGTTTAGGCTAGAGTCCTCTAAGAGTCCAACTCACTTCTAGAGCAACAGGATGCTGCTATAGACATCAGCTACCTCGAAGAGCCCTGGACTTTCTGCCTTTTGACTTTATTTCAAAGAAGTTACCTTCTGCATTGGCTCTTTATAGACTGTGGCCAGCTTTGAGCTTCAGAGTGACCTAGATGTCTTTCCCCGATGCCATGTCTTTAGCTCTTGCCAACTGCTCCTGTGTGAAGTTTCCAGAGAGATAAACACAAGTTAGTCCTGGTGCCAAGTGAACTTTAGGCTGTCAGTAATAGCATCTCAGGACTTTCTCATTACTGGTTGTTCCTGCTACTTAAGATGTGTAAGTTACCATTCCGTCAATGTTTACTTTATTTAGGGACTTCAACTTGGTCAGGAAAAGAACTATGGATGAGGAAGAAACTGGTTGCCTCAAAGCCACCCAGCTGCCCAAAAAAGAATCCTCTTGTTCTGTGAAAGCTTAATTTTCGGATGGGGAAGGGAACAAAATCTTGCCTTAAAAAAGAGTGGAAAGTTTTTGGGGGAAAAATGCTGTTTAAACACCTGAATGTTGTTCATATCATTGCACTGCCCCTCATACACCTCATGGAGGCTGGGTATCTGACGAGTCAGTAGAGCAAATGCCACTGGGGAACTGTTCTCCTGTTAAAAATGAAGAAGTCAATATGAAAGAAGGTCCTAATGTGCACCTTGACACTGGCTGGAACCACAGCACCCCTTTGCTTTTCCTCCAAGTCATGGTTCCTCTGCTGTGACTAAATTGGGACTGGTCCAGCAGCACCGTCTGGAGATTGGCACATCTGTTACTGAGAAGGGTGCTGAATGACTCTGGTTCCCATGGTCCGAAACCTGGGCATGAGACCCAAACTCTACCAAGCCCCCTACTGGAGCATGTGGTGAGGGTGAGTGTGGTGGAGGAGGATTAGGGCTTGAAATTAAGTGCTGACTCCTGGTGTGACTCTGAAGGAGAGCTGGACCACTCTGATCTCAGAGATAGTCTCTCCTGCCACTGGGCACAGCTGTGGTAGGACAAATAGGACATAGTTGTGGAACATCCTGTAAATCATATGGTGTCATCTAGTAGGTTTATTAGGATTTGGGGTTACCATGTTTCACCCTGACCTCTCAAGGACCAAGACTATGTCCCCAAAGTGAGTCACTTTCAAGAACAAGCTTTATGGGTAGAAAACTTTTTCCAGGCCTTTGTTTTTTCAAATCTGCCCATCCTGGGGCCGAGAGATAGTCCAGCAGGTAGGGCATTTGCCTTGCACGTGGCCAGTCCATGCCGGCCCGGGTTACATCCTGGCATCCCATATGGTCCCCGAGCACTGCCAGGAGTAATTCCTGAGTGCAGAGCCAGGACATACCCCTGAGCATTGCCGGATGTGGCCCAAAAAGCAGAAAAAAAATCTGCCCATCCTATCCTCATCTGGTCACTTCTGTGTTGCTCTGTGCACATGAACACTGGAAGCTTATACCCTACAAACACTCTCAAAGGGATAGAAACACATTTTAAGGGGTTGTCTTGTTCTCAAAGTAAAGGGGTGGGAAGATGTGGGAACAACAGGCTAATTTTGGTAAGAATGAGCCTGACTTTCCAAGTCACATGGAATAAAGTCAAATGCTGTTTGCCATGAAAAATAAAAAGAATTTGGATAAAAAGAGATGAGTCATAAAAATTTATCCCATAAAAAATATCCCCCAAATCATAACCTATGGTCCATGGGATGAGCTAAGAATGTTACATAGTTTACTAAGATACTGAACCAGATAACTTTGATTCTTTTCCTAATTTGACAGTTTTTGTAAATGATTGTTAATTATGGTTTAATATGATTTAGCTAACACCTAATTTTGTTTACATTTTAAAAAGGAACAGTTATAAGTAGAGCCATTTCTTCATATGGTCTACTTACAAAGTATATAAACATTATTAAATTAATTAATTTAAAAATATTTAAAATTGTAATGATGGTTGTATTTATTTGGTAGAATTGTTCATTATATCTAGAAATTATTTGAAGCTAAACCTTTGAAGGTATTAGGTTTCCAAATTCTAGTTTGTTTATATGGAAAGCAGCCTTAGCTTTATGATAATCTACATTTTGAAAAAGTTTCCAAAAATGTTTTCTGGGAAAAAATAGGAAATGCATAGATTTTTATTTGTTTTTAACTTTTTAAATATATCTATTTATTGATGTAAATTAATTAAACATGTTTATTATATTTGTGCATTTCTGTAGATGTTCGTATAAACTATATACTGAGGTAAATTGTAACTCTTCACACTAAAATTTGAATTTTGAACATGCAATAAAGCCAATCTCATACCTCAGTCTGTGCAGCTTCTTGTAACCTCATAGCTTAATCAACCTTTGGGTATTGGAAAATGGAAAACTTTCTGTCTCTAGCATAAAGTTCTCATCATTGCAACAGCAGAAGTCCAGATCTCTTAGGTAATCGGGTTCAACTTGTCTTCCTACCTGTGTATTTGTCGGCCACCTGCATCAGAGTGTTAAGCTCTAGGACAGCTCTGTCTGGTCTGGTTATCCCAAGAAGAGAAAAAAGGTACCCAGCCCAATACCTCTTGAGTACAGATTATTAAAGGATTCAAGAGAACATGACAGCAGCATATCCTGAGCTATGGAGTGAGATTTTTGAGGTTGTGCCTCTTGTGGAAATCGCTTTATTGTTGCCATTATTACCATGAATCTCCCTTACCTGAAGTTATGGGCTATTAGGCTCAGTGTTGGTGAAGTCCAAGCCCCAGCTTATCTGAAGAAGGCACAGGGAAATACCCTTGCCAGTAGTCAGAACTAGGGGACTTATCCTAGTTCTATGAAACTCATGAGGATTCTGTCATCTCATATAAAAAATGCTGGAATGGCAAGAATGAGGTTTTAAAATCAGACTTTCTTTATGTAAAAATTTACCCCAAACCTTACTGGACATAGGTCAAAATAGAATAGATTCAAGTTAAGTCCAGGTCTTCCATCTCTGCACAATTTTTGGTGACCATGGGCATTAAATAACTCTTCCAGCTCTGTCCTCTTAAATATTTTCATTTCCCTTCCTAGTTCTACTAAAGTTTTCTCAGGACTTCTATGAACAATTTATCCAGATGCTACCTACCTCTGAAAATCTATTTAGTTAGAGAACCGACTCCATGTGCAAAATGATCCTTTTGTGTCCCAGAATAAAAACCTGAGCCTTCTGTGAAGCATCCGCTATGTCCAGCAGATAAACCTTAGGAAACTGTGCCCTTTCTTGCTTTTTTCCAAATGATCTTTCTTCACTTGGATCAGCCATAGGACAACCCATCCTTCACTAACAATGAACTTACTATGGGCTAGGTTTGTTTTCTAGTTCTATTAATAAATAATGTTCTTTCTGTTGGGGACCAGAAAATAAGCAAGTAGATATACATACACAGAATCAGATAATTTCATATATCAATTTTATAAAGACTACAACAAGAGATAGAATGCATATCATATCTGGAGTTACTGGTGCCCGCTCGAGCAAATCGATGATGAACAGGAAGACAGTGATACAGTGATTATCTCTGTAGTAGTCAGGAAAAGATTCTGCTAGGAGTTCAACTCTGTGACCTGGACAAGAATGCTGAAGGGGAGTCAATGGCCTATTGATTTGGAAGGACTATGATGTCAAACAAAGAAAATAAGAAGTGCAAAGCCTGTGACAGAAAGAGCTTGACTTGTGTGGCTGGGGGGTTAGTGGAATGTAAGGAAAGTGTTAGGAGACAGGGTCAAAGAAGAAAATAGAGCTGATAATGATTTAATGCCGGGTTGTTGGGAAAACAATTTCTGTAAACTCTAAAAGGTAAGTGTCATTTTCCCATTACCTGGATATAGAAACTGAGCTACATAATCAGAGAGGTTAACCTGAATGCAGAGAAGGTAACCCAAGTATACAGAAAGTGCATGGAGCTGTAAATAGAGACCCTACTAAGCTTATGGTATGATCCCCATATCACTGATTGAGATGGTGCATGATCCACCTAAGGTCTGTTGCCTTTTGAAACAGAAACCAACCTTAAAATGAAAATGTATGCCATTCTTGATTGTCTTTCCCCCTTGCTTTCTTCTTTTTATCCAGGAAGTGTTAACTGTCTGTAAACAAAGATATATTTGAGCTGTGTTCTTTTTTTCGTTAAGTAAACTAAATTCAAATAGTACCTACATATAAACTTAGGCAACCATAAAGTGGTTTCCCATTAAAACTGCTTATTCCATGCAGAAATAAAAGATTCCGTAATTGGCACTGTGTGCATGTGTGTATCTTTATCCCATATTCAGAAATTCATCCTTACTTATATCATCCTTTAATCACTTAATTTATCTTTCACTTGGGGCCCTACATTGGGATCAAAAGACATCTAAGATCATTCTAGTTTCATTGTCAAAATCACTCCAGAACTATTTCCTAGCTTTCTCTGGGCTCTCTATAGGGTGTCTAAGCCCACCATTAACAATTTTCCTTCCAGTTACTTCTGAAAGCTCATAAAATACTCATGTTCCACCCACTGTTTCTTACAGTCCACATTCAGATCATTGCTTCTGTTCTTTTCCGATGAACACATATTCCCCAACAGTCTCTTGCATAGTCCATCTTAAATTTCATTTTACCTGAAGTCTTCCAACTTCTCAGAAGCATGTTTTGTCTTTGTTTTTTTACTTTTTATTTTTTAAAGTATTTTATTATACCACCGTGAGATATACAAATAAAAAGATATACAATTAAAAAGTTCATGTTTGGGTTTTGGTCATACAGTGTTTCAGCACCCGTCCCTCCACCAGTGCCCATCTCCCACCACCAACATCCCCGGTTCCCTCCCCCTTCCCCAGCCCTGCTCCATGGCAGGTTCTTTATTTCTTTCCCTTTCTCTCTCTTTCTCTTTTCCTTCCCTTCCAGACTATGGATTACAGAACATACATTAAAAGGTTGTCATGTGTATCCTTTTGCCTCTATTTAATGCTCAGTTCTAGGTTGGCATTAGTACCCTCGACTATACCAATTTTCCCAGCAATGTATTTTTCTTCTTTTGATATTTGTCTTTTTCAGCGTGATTCATTAATTATGACCTTTCAGCGTTTCCCTAACAGATTATGAACTTCTTGAAGAAAATAACTAAATCTTATTGATGCTTTTTCCTCAGACCATGCCCAACCAAAAGATTTTTTTGCCCTGGTGCTATCTAAAAATTCATTGACTCTCCTTGTTTGCAAATATCTGGAGTTGTTCGTGGTTTTTCTGGGTCTGTGCTGTACTGAGCTCAGCACTCTCAGCCTTCATGGTTGCTTTACCAACAGCAAATACAGCCTTCAGTAAAGGCAGAATTTTTTGGTGAGAGTTTAGAATTTTTATTCTCTATATATGCTTTGAATATTTTTCAAGTGAAAAAATGGTTATAGCCTTTAAATATCATTTATGTGATTTATGAAGATTTGGTTCGTGTCTACCTGCTGCAAAAGGATTTAAGCCTACAGTTTTGTGTTTATAGGATACAGGTGTGACTCAAACTGAATTAATGTGAGTTACTTGAATTTGTATAACCTCAAAAATCATTGCCATCATTTCACAGTTAAAGACATTTATTGTGACCACAGAGCACAGTATGAATGAACAGTGGCTGGATCGTGGATGTGTCACAGAAGCAGGTGTCACAACAGAGCATGTTATAAAATGCTAGGAAGACATTTCTTTTTTTTCCAGTATTCTCACTCGTGTGTGACCCTGCAAAGGTCTGTGACTTTTTATGGGTTATTTTGCTTCTATAAATCTAGAAGCTTTTTATGATTGATAGTTTGGATTTCTCCATAAGAAAGACATGACTATAGATATAGTTTTTACCAATAACTGATTATGCATAGCTTTGTTCATGTGAGCCCCAATTTCAACTTTTATAGAAACAAGCAGATCTCTGAGTGCTATTGGTAGACTTCATTGAGCTAAAGATCCTGAAAGTTAGAGTAGTTCTAGTTCTTGGAACACAGAAAGCACTCAACAAAAGTGTAACTGTTACTATGATTACATTTTGTGGCATTTGAAATTCGGAAACTGCATGTGTAATAGTATGGGAAGAATGCTAGGAAACTGATGTAAGGTGGGAAAAGTAATCAGCATGGTCATTTCTGTGTCAGTATCTGATTCAGAAAGAATATAAAATGATTATTTGGGAGAAAACCAAGATGACTAGGACTTTTGTAGCAGAATTAGAGATGATGAATATGGAAAAGAAAGAGTGCATCTGTCATTTAGTGTGACTATGGAAAACCCAAAACAGCTCTTGGTCTCTAATCTGTGGCTTTCGTGAGCAAATGTTATACTTTAACTTCTAAGATGAAAAAGAAAGTTCGGTCTGTTGAACACTTAAGTTTCACACTTTATAAACGTTATAACATTTAATCCTTAAAAGAACAGCTATTTGGCTAAATTCCAGACTCCAGTCTTGCCTATTATGTTTCTTTTGGTAAGTCAATAAACTTTACTGAGTCTCAGTTTATCAGTAAAATAGCAGTCTTCATGCCCCTCATCTAAAGGATATATAATTTAAGTAATTATATATTGTGTTCATGATAATATAATACCTATTATACTCATGATAATATAGAAAACCTCTAAGTAAACTAATTTCAAATAGTACCTACATATATAAACCTATTCTTAGTCAACCATAAAGTGGTTTCCCATTAAAACTGCTTATTCCATGCAGAAATAAAAGATTCCAGAGATATTCTGGAAACATGTTTCCAGAGGTATTCTTATAATTGATAATTTTTATCATCATAATCATCACCAACATTGTTGTTTTATATAACCGTACCCATTTTATGGGTAAGTAAAATAAAACTTAAAGAATAAAAATTTTGAATCAAGGTCATATAGCAATAATATGCCACATTAAGAATTAAACCAAGACTTGCCTATCTTAACTTGCCTACCTTTCCTTCTGTTTTTCCCTCAGGTAGATAGTAAGTAAGATACAGCAGCAATATCATAAAATTTTGAAGGAATCTTCCCTCTAAAATGGAAAGACATTTTATAATGTGTGGGTATCCTGGTAGCTTGGATGAAATCATTTAAATTGGCCTGGAGCCTGAAGGAAAGGTCAGACATTGTGCTTTAAAATACTTGGTAAAGATTAGATAATTGAAATTTAATCGAGTCTTCCTCAGTATTGAATGTTATTAAAGAGTTTCATGGCATTTCATTCCATCCTTGGGTACCATAATAAACATAATAACCTTTAGTATGTGGTCTTATTAACAGTCCAAATAGGAAACCATATGCTACAGCTAGTGATGAAATTCTTGGCCAGAACACAGTCAACCTCTCTACATCATTTTTTCTCCCAAACCTTAGAGCAACTTCTCTTTATCATCCTTGGGAATTTGCTACCATATGATTCATCAGTTACTAGGTTTTAGGATCAGAAAGTCAAAACTGGGTTTCATAATTTCAAGTAAAAATCTCAAGCTGTTAATCTATAGCTCTATTTCTGGTGGGATCTCTTATCACAGCTGACCAAAATGGACAGTTCATCTAGGGAATGTGCGTCAATGGAAGAAACCAGGAAAAAACTTAATCAGGGTCAACATTATTGGTGCATCTGTCTCCTCAGCACAGCCTTCTGGAAACACTGAGCTTACAAAAGTAAAAGGCCAAAGTTATTCCAGAATTCTGTCTCATCTAATAGTAGCCCTCCCAGTGGAGGCAGTGTCTATTTTCTAATTTCCTGACATGTCTTTGCAGTTCCGAACTTCTTATTGCAACTGATAGTTTCTTGTGATGGCCTGTCTCTTTGCTTGCCTTATCCATGGCTGGCCCTGTTTCAATCTTTTGCAATTCATATAGTGACCTGAGCACCACCAAGAGTAATCCCTGGGCACAGTCAGAAGCAAGCTCTGAGCATGGCCAGGTGTTGCTCAATGTTTCTCTTCACAAAAAAATAAATACCTGATTAAAAAATATATAGTCAAATTGGGCTGGAGCGATAGTCCAGTGGGTAGGGCATTTGCCTTGCACACTGCCGGCCTTTGCCGGCTGGGTTCGATCCCCGGCATTCCATATGTTCTCTGAGCACCTCCAGGAGTAATTCCTGAGTGCAGAGCCAGGAGTAACCCTTGAGTATTGCCGGTTGTGACCCAAAAGAAAAAAAAATATATATATATATATATATATATAGAGAGAGAGAGTCAAACTGGGTTAAAAGTTGCAATTCCAAAAAAAAATCCCTATTCAAAATGTATAGGACTGGGCAACAAAGGCAAGGCTTGACTACTACTACTAATAGTATTTCTTCAATACGTCAGGTAGAAAACAACCTCCATGTATTCAATTTTTTATTCCTTTAACATTCAGTATTGAAATTCTGTGTTTGAAAAAAAATTTCATCTGGATCTTTTTCTTCAGTTTCATTGCCACTCTTTGGCCTCATAGCATATAATCACCATCTCCTAACTCTTTTCCCTTTACATTTTTCTGAGTTCATCTGTCTTGTTAAGTGCACATATATCTCACCTTACAAAAATAATGTGGCACCTTCCTAAAATTTTCTGTAGGCTTAAATTTTTCTGTATTCAGAGGCTCTTCCCAACTCTTTTTGCATTGCTTATCAATATGTATCCACCCCCACAACACAAGGCCAGCTCAGAGTAAAACAGAGAAAATGAAGCAAGTGTCCCTCCTTTTCGAACTCCCATATGACTTTTTCTTGCTCAACCACAGCCAGTCAACCATCACTTGTCAATTGAGTCAAGGCCTCATTTGTGGAATTTCTTGTCTGGAAAAGCTACTACAGCCAACCTACTCTAAGTTCAAAGGAACAGTATCTACACTC
This sequence comes from Cryptotis parvus, assembly GCA_021461705.1. Lineage (NCBI taxonomy): Eukaryota > Metazoa > Chordata > Mammalia > Eulipotyphla > Soricidae > Cryptotis > Cryptotis parvus. The sequence continues at coordinate 170,876 of JAJIBD010003322.1, read as the reverse complement.
TCTAAGGAAGATGAGCTAAAGCCCTTGAAATGAGATGCATCCAAGCTAGAGAATTCAGTATAAATCCACTATCTTTAACAAATTGGACAAAGTAGAAATACCTGTGATTGATAAAAATTGTCTGAATCTATGTATTTATCCATGATGTAAAGAATAAAATAGCACTAGCATTATTATTATTACTATTATTATTATTATTATCTCAGTAATATGAGAAAATTGTTATGAATTTTATCCCTAATAAATAATATTCTTTATTCAGATAAGCAAACTTTCTTTAATCATCCTCTGGTGTTTGGACAAGAGAGAAAGAAAGAAACAAAGAGAGAGGGAGCTAGGGAAGAAGGGAGGAAGGGAGGAAGGAAGGAAGGAATAAAGGAAGGAAGGAAGGAAGGAAGGAAGAAAGGAAGGAAGGAAGGAAGGAAGGAAGGAAGGAAGGAAGGGAGGGAGGGAGGGAGGGAGGGAGGGAGGGAGGAAGGAAGGAAGGAAGGAAGGAAGGAAGCAAGGAAGGGAGGAGGGAAGGAAGGAGGGAAGGAAGGAAGGAATTGGGAGGAAAGCAGAGGGGAGGCAAAAAGAGGAGAGGAGATAAGAGAAGAAGGGAGGGAAAGGGAGAGGGAAGAGAAGAGAAAAGCTTCCAGACTTCCTATGGTCCTTCTGTGGGCCTGATCTTACTTCTCAAGATAGACTAACGATACTCTGAAGCTCTTGCCCAGGTGGCTTCCTAAGTGCTGGTCACTGCAGTTAAATTAGATTAACAATTGCTCTTCAGTTAGATGTATAAACCCAAATCACTAGACTTTGGATTGTTACTTGATTCCATGTGACTATCTCTATTGCATTGCAAGAATCATGCTTACATGAGTATCTGGAAAACCTGATATTGATCACTGAACACAAGAAAATGTCATCTTTCGGGGCCGGAGCTATAGCCCAGCTGGTAGGGCATTTGCCTTGCACGCTGCCAGCCTGTGCCAGCCTGGGTTCAATCCCTGGCATCCCATATGGTCCCCCAAGCACCACCAGGAGTAATTCCTGAGTGCAGAGGCAGGAGAAACCCCTGAGCATTGCCGGGTGTGACCCAAAAAGAAAAAAAAAGAAGAAAATGTCATCTTTCTTTTTTCACATTAGATATAACCTAGAAAAAATGGTAGAACTTTTCAGTCAGATCATTAGAGTATTCACAAAATTTTGAATACATTTATAAAAGTTCATTTATTACCAAAAGTGAGAACCCAAAATAACATAAAAGTCTCTGCCTTAATGGAAAATGTGTTTGTGGCTATAACACATTGACTTTGAGAAGTCACAGGGATATCCTGAAATTCTACTTGTGGTTAGCAATATATTTATTTCAAAACTTTAAGGATAGGCTTTAAAAGCTATGTTTGTTAGAAGAATGATTATTTACCTATTTTGCTAAAAGAAAGTAGATTTCCAGTGATTTATTTTTTTCTGAATATCGAAATTATAGGCCAAATTGGTACTTCTGAACTAGATGAGTGTTCACTTGATCACTTCATCGCATGACATCCCGTTATTCATCCATTTACATCCCGTTATTCATCCATTTACTTTAGTGGGTGCCAGTAACATTTCCATTTGACCCTATCAATTGTCAGTGTAGCCCAATGGCATCCGGTTGCTTCAGGAATACACAGAGCCTCAAACTGTTCCTTCAGTGTCTTGACGAAGAAGTCTGACCATCTTGTAGGTGGGCGGCGACATGATCTTTTGATGTCCCATGGGATCCAGTCTGTAGCGACTCTAGTCCAGCGGTCGTCTCCAAATCACATTACATGTCCAGCCCATTTGATTTTGATGCCTTGGCAAATGAGACAGTGTCCCTGACTCTGAAACATCAATCGATCCCTGAGCTAAAAGTCCTGAGCACTGCTAGGTGTGGTTTGTACACACGCACACAGGCACGCTGCACACACACACACACACACACACACACACACATCTGGCTTAGTGCCTTGATTGTACCTACTTAAGTGACAGTTTTAGCTTTCTTCCCTGTAAAAGCAAATTATTTCTAAAGCAGAGATCAGCCAACCTCTTAGCAGGGGTGAATCTAGTTTTCATTTTTTTATGACCCTGGAACTAATAAAGGATTTTACATTTCTAGAGGGACGTAGAAAAGTATGTCAGAAACAACTTAGAAACTAAACAGAATAAAAAATCAGAGAAAACTCTAAAACAGAGACTACTGGAAATACTTCCAATTAGAGTTTTGTAGGAAAAATTGTTAGCACCTTCCTTTTCCTAGACTCAGATCACCAATGTTTGAATCTTTGTGTTTTCTTACCAGCTACGTGATCACAAACAAATTACCCAATTTAAGTATCTAATTTTCCTCATATGTCAAATAGAGATGATATTAATGTTGATTTCCAACCATTTAAGGATTATGCATATTACCATGTATAAAGCACAAAAGATAACTGGTGTCTGGTTAAAATGAATGAATGTTAGCTCTTATTATCATTACCATCATCAGCAATCCTTCTAAAGTTGTTTATGTTAAAAGAAATAGCATCTCTCAAACACAGTTGACTCCACACAGCAGGCGTTCAATAAGTGTCAACTATCCTTGTTATATCATCTCCATAATCCTATTAGCAGCTCCCAATGATCCACTGGCAGGTGTTATTATCTTTCCAATAAATGAGACGCGAAGCTTGAGAAGCAAAGAGATACTGACTCGGAAAAAAATAATATGGGCCAGTACCAGATTTTGTGTTCTGAAGCATGCATCTTCTTTCTACACCATGTTGCCTTGCCATCAAAAACATTGGAAGGGCTGTTGTTTGTTAATTTTCTCCATATACTTGGTTCTGAGAATATGAGAAGGCAGGCAAACATGGCTGTATTCTTGCTTGACAGGATTCTGCAAACAGGAAGCTGGGATAATTGGATTCCAGCCATTCGGTCTTAGCACTACATTTGTAACCAGTCAACTGCTGATGACCAAACCTAATGGAAAAATCCTTGACCAAACAAACCCCAGCCCCTGCAGGATCTTATTATTTATGTTGCAGAGAGTGAGATTTATCAACAGCAGTCAACACCCTCCTAATCGTTTCTCTCCACAGCAGAGATGTCATCAGAATGTGCCAGAGCTTAACCTGATGCTAGTGGCAAGCAGAAGTATGTGGCATAGGAGAGTATGAGCTGAGGAACCAGGATATTTTTGACAACTGAGATGGTGTGGTGAAATCAAAACTTTGAATTTGGGTTTGATGAAAAGGCCATGCTATGACTCATTTGAGCAGAGTGCCGTTCGAGTCATGTTTAAAGTGAGACATTAAGATCACAGTGGTACACCAGTAGAGTTGGTGACTATAAAAATAGGTAACATTTCAAAGTTAGCTCATCAAAGGAGTCTCTATAATTGCTCATCAATTTTAGTGTTAACCAACTTAGCTAGAATATTTTCGTACATTTTGTTTGTTTGTTTGTTTTAGGCAATAGACCCAAATAGACTACTGCTGTACAATGTCTAAAGTTGTGTTTCCAGATATTATTGCTATGAAAATAATAAAGCTTGCCCTTAAGAAATTTTAATATTGTGCTGATGTGTAGGACAGACTAAGTAGAAATGCACTTTACTGATAGAAATCTACCATGCTACGGAAATCTAACAAGCTGCCTCTCATTTTGCCAGTGAACTTTACTTAGAAACAGTCTGACTTCTACCCCAGTCCTTTCCTGGAATTACTAAAGCTTCCCATCTGAGGAAGACAGCATGGCCTCTCTGCCCAGGGAGGTATCCTTTTGGTCCCCTCCAGTGGGTCAAATGTAGTTTTCTCTTGTAATCCACTACCTTGCAATTTATGTTGCTAACTCAGTGTTTTTGCTTTTGACCCTTTGAAATAGCAAAGAGTTTTTCCAAGGGTAATGACAATGGAGCTAATTAGGAAAGCCAAGGAAAGTACTCAGAATGTTACAGAACATTTTAGGATCTAGCCCAATTTATGAAGCTCTCTGAACTATTATTCTTTGATTCTGCTTTCTGCCTGGCTCTTCTATATATTTGCTTCATAAGTCTTTTCTTTTCACTGTATCACTGTCACTGTCTTCCCGTTCATCATGGATTTGCTCGAGCGGGCACCAGTAACATCTCCATATGACCTGTCTCATGCATGTAGAGCCCAAGGGCACCTGCTTGCTCCAGGAACATAAAGAGCCTCAAACCATTCCATCAGGTCATGGGAATGAGGTCTATTAATTGTTACTGGTATTTGGCATAGCTTTGCCAGGCTCTGCCGTGCGGGTATCATACTCTTGTAGTCATCTCAAAATCCAGCATTTATTGATGAACCTTATCTTTTAAAAAGTAAAAATAAACGTTTATTGAGATACCAGAAATTAAAATACTGTTAATTGTACTTTTCATTTAACTCACTTCCCACCACCAGAATCCCAAGGATCCCTCCCCCATCCCCCTCACTTATATGCTCAGTTCTACAAACAAAATATTCAGTTCTGATGACTTTGGTCATTTGTTGCCCCCTTACTATGTTTATTTTTATCCCGTATATGAGATTTTTTTCATTGTGGAAGTGGTGATATTTACCCACAGATAGATTAATAGAAAAAATTCCTGAAAGTCCACAAAATTATAAATAAGTTTATAAAGAAAATTTTTCAAAAACTGTATCTTTTTTTTCACAGGCACATAAATTTTAAAATTAATATTGTGAATAATTTTGAGCTAATACAGTTTGAAAATTAAATAAAATAGATAAATCCCACAAATACAAATTTTATTAAGAGGGAAGAAAATTAAGAAAAATGTAATATGGGAATCTGAATAGGCTTATAAACATATATTTTACTTTAAGAAAGGGAAATTGGCTTTGCATTAGAAAATATTATAGACACTATTTTAAGTATCTACATTAAAAAGTTAAAGGCTAGCAAAAAATATATGTCAAAAAAGCAAAAACAATTGAACAACATTTAAAATAAAACATTAATTCATTAATGAAAATGTATGAAACTTCTTAGCAAACTAAGAATAAGCAAGCCTTTCTTACTCTAGTGGAGAGCAACCATATGCACCGAGCAAGTGCCATATTTAGTGTCAACAAAGTGCTGAGAAGTATTGTTTTTCCTGACTTTTAATGAAGTTCCTTTATGCTTCTTGCAAAACTGGTTTTAAGGCTATGAATTCTGCAAGCTTATATCTGTCTCTGAAGCTCTGTTCTTCAAATCTGAATGATATTCTAGCTTAATAAAATATTTTTGGTGACTGTTCATTTCACTGAGATTTTATACTATATCCTTCCAGTTGCTTCTGGCTTGTAGACTCATTTGATAGATCTGCTGTGAATATTACGGAATTTCCTCTGTATGTAAGTTCCTTTCTTGATCTTGATGCTTGATTTCCTTTGTAAATTCCTTTCTTGATCTTGACGCCTTCAGTATTTATTCTGTCTCCATCTTTGGTTTTGTCATTCTGTGTACAATGTGTTTGGAGTTTTCTTATTTGAGTCTATTTTCTCTGTAACCTTTACGGCCTCTTGGATCTGGGGGCCTATAGTTCTCAATTATGGGTAATCTATCATTTCTTTGGCTACTGGCTATTCATCAAATTTACTTTTCTGTTTTTCACTGGTGACTCTTATTGTTTCTCTTGAACTCATTCCATAGTTCTAGTGTACTGTTCATCCCTTTTCATAATTTTTTCATCTTCCATTATTTTCTTTCATTATTGTTTAATTTTATTCTGGAAATTTTTTCTTCAGTTTCTGGGTTTTCTGCTGTTCAGACCTTCACCAAGTTTGTTTTATCACACCTATCACTCTCTTCGTTCCTGTCATTTCTGACTGTAGTTTTCCCATTTTGACTCTCATACTTTTATGTGTGTTACTGACTACCTGTGCTATCAATTCTTTGAGGTCATTAAATATCCTCACCATGGTGTCACTGCAGTCACCCGCTGAGAATTTACAGAGCTGGTTAGTGCCGGTTGAGCCTTCTATGTTATTATTTTTGCTCATTCAACTTGGTGGACTTCTGTGTGTCTTTCTCCACTGAGTTTGCTATGCTTCTGCTGTGCTAAGGGTAATTCTTTCTCCTTAGGTCCCCTGGGAGTATTTGAGGTATTCATCTGAGAGTTGCCAACAAGAGGCAATGTTGATAATGAGTAGCTTTGAGTCTGATCTATCTCAGTTCATGTTTTAAGCTAATACTAACTTTTCAGTCTTAACATAAATTCAAACACACTTGGTGGTAGGGCCTTAGATCACAGCTTGACTTAACTAGTTAGTAGGGAAGGAGAGATAGTTGAGGGTTTAAGACATTTTCCTTGCATCCAGGTGACTCTTTTCCCTTCCTGCCACCGCATATAGTCCCTGAACACCACCAGGAGTGACCTCTGAACACAAAGTAATGAGTAATCTCAGAACACCTTTTAGTATGACCACCAAACAAAAAAAAATGATGAGTTAGTGTGGACTGGCAGTTTTTCCCAAGTTGGCAATACCTCCCCACTTCAGGGTAGGGGTGAGTGTACTCTAGAAAGGGGCGTTCTCTCAGGGCAGAGATGGGTAGTAAACTCTAGCACAATTGGTAGGCACTTCATGTTTATTTAAAAATTAGAAATTTTTAGGAATTTCTGAGCAAATTTTTTTTTCAAATAAGGGGACAGTAGACCAAATAAATTTTGTAACTTCTAGTCCTGTGCAATCATTTAAAGTTCTTTATTTTTTCTTGATAGTGGGATGGATGTGTGAGGCCTCTTCATGACAACCTTCACATCACCAGTCTTGTGAGTTGATGGTGAATAAAAAATAAATAACAGATATCAGATCATGTAAGGTCATGATCTGCAGTATAAGTAAAACACAATCTTTGCATATAAAAACATAGCTGGGCATGTTTTTATAAAATCACTCTATGTAGTGAACTAACTACAAGCAGTCTAAGGTCATTAAAAAAGCTCTATACTATTAATTCAGCAAAGTGGAAAAGACTTATAGTTAAAAATTACTTTACACAAAAATTTAATTAGTCTAGATTTTGTATTTAGATTTATCTTAACATTTAGTTGTGCAACATGAATCATATTTTTCATTTTTAAGTGTATGTCATGAAAAATTATAATAATTATTATTATTTGGAGGCTAGAAATACAGAAGGTAATGCTTTGCATGTGGCCTATCCTAGTTCAAACCCTGGCACCACCTGTTGGGGTGACCCTGAGCACAGAGCCGGAAATAAGCTCTGAGTGCCACACTGAGTGCAACTCAAAACAAGAAAAAAAAAAAGACTGAATTGCATTGTTTCCTGAGTTTTTTCTCCCAATTTTTAAAAAATTATAGTCACATGTGGAGAGATGGTGCTATGCTGAGGGGCTGGTTATGGGGTGGAAACATTATGGTATCACTGTCACTGTCACTGTCTTCCTGTTGTTCATCGATTTGCTTGAGCGGGTACCAGTAACATCTCCATATGTCCTGTTCAAGCAAGTGTAGCCCAAGGGCACCTTCTCACTCCAGGAACACGAAGAGCCTCAAATCATTCCTTCAGGTAATGGAAATGAGGTCTATAATTGTTACTGGGTTTTGCATATCAAATACAACACAGGTAGCTTGCCAGGCTCTGCCGTGTAGATGGTATACTCTCAGTAGAAGGCTCTCATCTAGAGCATTTACTGATGAAACTTTAAGGGAAAGATCAGGTTTTCTTGGATGGAGCTCTGAGGAACGATGGAGTCTGGATGTTGAGAATGACTGACCAAGTGATGTGTGGGTTGCTCTGGCTTCTTGCTAGGCTTACTGGGATGACGGGTTGCAGTTAGAACCTGTCTAGAACTGTATCACTGTCACTGTATCACTGTCTTCGTTTTTCATCGATTTGCTCGAGCAGGCACCAGTAACATCTCCATACGTCCTGTACTGGGGATCAAACTCAAGGCCCAATACGTGTGAGACATGTATCTCTAGCCCTTGAACTATTGCTTGAAACCATTCTGAGATTTCCTCTGGAAACATTTTTTGCCCAAATTTGCTCATTTTTTTTTCAAACATGTCTATACTTTACCTACATGTTACCAGTTTCAAAAAATGCATTCATCAGATAAATTAAAGATTATATCCAAAAAATTTTCTGCTTACAATTATTTTCTATTTACATTTAAAATGAAATATATAAATATTTATTTATGAATAAACTAATATGTAAGAGTTGTTAAAATTTTAATTATCAAGGAAGGTTTAATAAAACAACATTTATGCATAGTGTATTTATAAATATGTATCACATGGATACAAACATATATGTATAAACCAAGTATTAGCTACTTATAATAATTTATAATTGCACTAGCCCATGTAGAATTCCAGCTTCATGTGAATAGTTAATATGAAAGCGCCAGATTCCAGATTGATTTATACCCTTCCCTGAGTATCAAATTGGTTCCCAGGTATTTATGTGACTGTATTCTGACAGCCTGGTTTCCAGGAAAGAATGCCATGGAGCACCTGCCCAGATATTAAAGTCGATGCCTTCTATCCCACCACTTAAAGATCCTATGCTTCTTTATTTGTTGTTTTATTGTTTTGTTTGGGACTATACCAAACAAGGTGATATTCAGGGCTTACTCCTCGCTCTGCATTCAGGGATCATTCCTGGTGAGGCTTGGAGGATCGACCATATGGGGTGCCAGGAAACAAACTCAGATTGACCTAATGCAAGACCCACTGTTCCATCTCTCTGGCCACCTTTGAGTTTCTTTTAAAAAAAAAAGTTAGCATGTGAATTATTAAAATTATAAATTTTTACAAAACTTAAAACTGACTTTAGATGGTAACCGAAAGAAAATTTAGTACAGAAATCTCATCAGACTAATGACAGTCTATAGAGGAGGATCAAAAGAAGAGGGAAAATGGAGTTTGAGACCACCAATAAAACATAAAATTAAAGTTTGACTAGAATAGCTTCAGATAATATTAATTAAAAAATGCCAAGCACGTATTGTGAGCATATTTAACAGCCACCATAACTTGTTGATGGAGGTTCTCCTGCCATCTTTAAGTCACAGGGGGTTGCTTATGAGTCCTGGTCTGAATTGGAGACTGAACTACTCTCAACCATACTGCTTAGTTAATGATCAACAAAATATCTAATTATACGATATGAATACATAGCTCTGGGCACCTCTCAGGTTATTTAAATGCACACAGTTTAAGTACACACCACAAAAAGAGCTATCACACGTGGCTTATTTTGTCAAATTAATTACAGAAGATGAAACTGCTATATTATCTATCAGAGATGTCATCTTAAGGTGTTCAGAGATCTGTATGGAGGAAATGGCTTGCTCTACAAATACGTTTTCCAGTATTCTTCACCATAGACTTATCATAGAAGATTAGCTAGAGAAGGAGGAAGAGGAAAACTTTACTTAATGTGGTATTTTGCCTGTTTTTTTTCAAATACCCAACACCTTTTCTTACACCTCCTTCCCCATTTCTTCCATCTTTCCTCTTTGCCTAAAGGGACTTTAGTTATCAATATCACTGACTTATTCTGTGCATTTTCTTCAGGGCTTCTTTTAGGATTCATTTTCTTAAACCTTGTATTATACTGATGGCTTAAATCACCCAATATAAAATAAATATCGCCAATATAAAACATCCATTTTTATGACTTACTTCACTTAAAAAGTGATTATTAACTTCATGCTGAACTATTCTAATCAATTGCCTAAAAACACTAAATCCACATCCCCTGCTCATGGACGGGGAGAATTAACATTGTCAAGATGGTAATACTCCCTAGAGCTTTGTACAGATTCAATGCGGTTCCTATAAGAATTCCCATGACATTCTTTAAAGAAATTGACCAAACACTCCTGAAATTGTATGGAATAATAAACCCCCACGGATAGCTAAAGCAATCCTTGGGAAGAAGAAGATGGGACGCATCACCTTTCCCAACCTCAAACTGTACTACAAAGCAGCAGTAATTAAAACAGCGTGGTACTGGAATAAAAACAGACCTGTGGACCTATGGAATAGAGTTGAGTATCCTGACACACACCCTCAAAGACATGATCAGTTAATCTTTGATAAAGGTGCAAAGAGTCCAAACTGGAGTAAGGAAAGCCTCTTCAAAAAGTGGTGCTGGGAAAACTGGACAGCTACATGTAAAAATTGAATTTGGACCTGTGTCTAATACCTTGCACAAAAATTAGATCAAAATGGATTAAAGATCTCAATATCAGACCTGAATCCATAAAGTACGTTAAAGAAAATATAGGAAAAACCCTCCACGACATTGAAGCTAAAGAAATCTTCAAAGGTGAAACACCATTAACAAAGCAACTAGAAGAAAATATAAACATATGGGACTACAAGAAACTGAAGAGCTTCTGCACCTCGAAAAGAAAAAGTGACCAAGATAGAAAGACAGTCCACAGAATGGGAAAGAATATTCAGCCAATATCCATCTGATAAGGGGTTAATATCCAGGATATATCAGGCACTGGTACAGCTATATAAGAAAAAAAACAGCCAACTCCATTAGAAAATGGGGAGAAGAGATGAACAGAAACTTTGACAAGGAAGAAATCCGAATGGCCAAAAGGCACATGAAAAAATGCTCATCATCACTAATCATCAGTGAGATGCAAATCAAAACAACAATGAGATATCACCTCACACCACAGAGACTGGCCCATATCCAAAAGGGTAAAAGCAACAAGTGCTGGCGTGGATGCGGGAAAAGGGGACTCTCATACATTGTTGGTGGGAATGTCGACTTGTACAACCTTTCTGAAAAACAATATGGACATTCCTCCAAAGACTAGAAATTGAACTCCCCTTTGACCCAGCCATACCATTCCTGGGAATATACTCTGGGAAGCCAAAAACACACAGCGGAAACACAATCCGCACTTTTATTTTCATAGCAGCACTATTCACAATAGCCAGAACCTGGAAACAACCAGTATGCCCGAGAACTGATGACTGGATAAAGAAACTGTGGTACATCTACACAATGGAATGCTATGTAGCTGTCAGGAAAAATGAAGTTATGAAATTTGCCTATGAATGGATGGACATGGAAAGAATCATGTTGAGTGAAATTAGAAGGAAAGAGAGAGAGACATGGAATGACTGCATTTAGTTGCATGACATAAATATAGCAGGTGATCTTACCAAAGGTGGTAATTGCCACAAGCGCCTGGGAGTCAGAGGTTAGGTAAGATAGAGAAGGGAACATGTGTGAATAAATGTCAAAAGGTCTGATACCAACATAGAACTGAGCATTAAATACAGACAAAAAATGCAAATGATGGCTTCTAAGTGTATGTAGTGCAACCCACAATGTGTGGGAGAAGGAGGAAAGAGAGAGAGAAGATAAAGAAACTGCCATTTAGGCAGGACGTGGGAGGGGGAGGGAATTGGGGACATGGGTGGTGGGTGATGGGCACTGGTGGAGGGCGGGGTGCTGGAACACTGTGTGACTGGAACCTCCAAGCGTGAACAATGTTGTAATTGTATATCTCACGGTGGTATAATAAAATGTTAAAAAAAAAACACTAAATCCAGGATATTGATATTTTGGGGGTAGAGGTCTGGCCTCAACTCATCTGAAGTAGGACTTGATGTTTTGATTAGGGAAATAGGAAGTTGAGAGTTTTTCAAACCTGGGACCCAAATGATATGAAACTTATCATGGGGAAATACAAAAGGCCCTGGTAGCTTGAAATGGAGCCCTGATCTCAAGAAGTTAAAAAAAAAAGGGAAAAAAATTCTATGCTTTTGTTCATTTCTTAACTCAGGATCTGATCCAGGAATGGGGCACTGAAAGTTACAGATTTTAAAATCAGCCTCTGAGAATTGTGTTGCTCAGAGTTTTAAAATGCGCACTAAGTACTAAAATGCAGATTACTGTGAGGAGGATCAAAGGATGTAAAAGGAGGGTGACTCTGCATGTATGTTTAGCTTGCCACATGTGAAAAGTAACTGGGACCTCTTGACTTTCATTCAGCATGGTTATTAACTATAAGAGATAATTGCCAATGAATAGGCAACTTTACATTCATATCTTTTTTCTTACTTCGTAAAATCATTATAATCTCTGTGAGAACATGATGCTACTTGTAAATAATGGTTTGTAAAGGTGCATGGTATGCCATGACCATGGTGTATAATTATTCTCCACTCTTCACCTCCACTGAAGACACTGTGAAGCTATTAGATTGCTCATTTAGGCAAAGGTCACTTATCTAATAACCCCTCTATTTTCTTTCTTTTTTCTTCCAAACTTCCCTTGGGTCTTCCTCACCTGTGACTGTTTTCTGTTTCAACCAAAAGTGGCTGTTCCTCTGTCTCCAGCTTCCTCCTACTGTTCTGCAATAGACCAGTTCCTGTCTAACTCTGAACATGCTCTGTAAGTCTCTCACAATCTGTGCCTTGATTCTGTCTGTCTGTCTGCCTGTCTGTCTGTCTGTCTGTCCATCTATTTTTTTTTTTTTGCTTTTTGGGTACACCCGAGATGCTCAGGGGTTTCTTCTGGCTCTGCACTCAGGAATCACTCCTGGCGGTGCTCGGGGACCATATGGGATGCTGGGGATCGAACCCGGGTTGGCATGGGCCGGCTGCGTGCAAGGCAAATGCCCTACCCGCTGGACTATCGCCTCCGGCCCTGTCCATCCATTTCTTCCCAAAAAGAGTCTGAGGTTTTTGTTTACTCTTCTTTTCTCATTACACCCAGTTGGAAAGAATGAAACTGTAACAGTTGGGATAGAAATCTACTAGGTTGAGTCCCTTTTTGGACACTGACTACTACTGATATGAAGACCAAAGATCCTCCTAGTTTTGAAGCATTTTCTACCCCCTTAATTAAAAAAAAAAAATTTTAGGCATCTTCCATGTTTAGGAAGGGCAGTTTTCCCAGTCCTGAGTGAGGTGAGCTCTTGATGGAGAAGATCAGCAAATCACTGGTCTTCTCAGAACAACAAAGTAATTGTGGTCCTCAGAGAGTTTCCCACTTGATTTGTCCCATTACCCCATAGTGCCCTATGTCTCCTTGGCAATGAATGGTGAACTATCCCTCTCTTCTTTAATTAAATCAGATTTTTCATAATGGGTATATACAAAAGATTAATAGAGCAATAGTGCTGTATTCTTATACAATTTTAACTCAGCCTCTCTTAATGCTAGTATTTTTCACAGCCCAGGTATATTGATCAAAGCTGGAGAATCAGTATTTATCATTTTTGTTTTGTTTTGTTTTCTCTTTGGGTCACACCCGCGATGCTCAGGGGTTACTCCTGGCTCTGCACTCAGGAATTACTCCTGGCAGTGCTCGGGGGACCATATGGGGATGCCAGGGATCGAACCCAGGCCGGCCTGGGCCAGCCGCGTGCAAGGCAAACGCCTTACCCGCTGGGCTATCGCCGGGCCCCAAACGGTATTTATCTAATGCTGTTATCTGAACAACAGATTTCATCTGGATTTGATTATTAGATTTTGAGTAAATTGGTTGAAATTTGTCCTTTTAATTTCCTTTTTTAAGATATTCTACACCTTAGCAAAAGCCTTGAGAAATGTTTAGAACATTTTCTTCTCTGCTAAAAAATACACTCTTGGTTGGGTGGGTTGATTTTAGTTGACTTTCTCTCTTTTCTCTTTCCACACACAGCTCCTCTTTTCCTCTACCTAGGTTGGCGCCTGCCACTGGCGGTGCAGGGCTCTCCCTTCCATGCCTTTCCACAAAGAGACTGAGAACCAGAAATACCCATAGTTATTTCCAAAATCAAAAGCACAAGTACCAGCACAGGGTGTTGCTGCCCCTCCATCTCTCTGACCCCCTTCCCCTTTTTCTTCTCTCTCCCACCCCAAGATAAGGTGTTGACCTTAGAAGAATAAAATCACAAAGGCAGAGATAAACTAAGCTGTGCAACAGAGGGTCACTTTGAAAATCAACGGGAGAATTGCCAACACCTTCTGTGAACAATACCCAAAGCCGGAAATAAGGGGCGGGTTTTTCTCCGCGGCTACAGCGGAGTCTACAGCGCAGACACTCTGCGCATCTGCCACGTGCGCCCAGTAGAACAGTATTCGGGGCACAAGATGGCGGCCCCCAGAGCCTCCCCGCCAGGTCCGTAAGCAAAGGGCCCTGGCAAGTCAACCCAGCGGCAGGCTTTGACAGTCTCCAGGGTTTGGGGGCTTCGGGCGCGCGGTTTCGAGAGACTCTTGATCAGACATCTTTTGAGGAACTTCGTTTGGGGAGATTCTGGAGGACTAGCAAAGAGCGGAGAGGAGTTAAAGATGGCGGCCTCCATGGAGCCCGCTGCTGCCATATAAGGAATCACTGCCTCGTGAGGCCGCTGTGTGTGCGAGTGAGGAACAGGGTGATCGTGATTCCCTCCGGTTTGCTGACTTTCTCCTGAGCCCTGCCTGCAAACAATGGCGACAGCCACAAACACCACCGAGGTATTTTTGCAGCCTCGCTGGAAGCGGGTGGTGGGCTGGACAGGGCCTGGGCCCCGACCCCGCCATGGCCACCGTGCTGCGGCCATTAAGGAGCTTATCATAGTGTTTGGCGGAGGAAACGAGGGGATAGTGGACGAGCTGCACGTGTACAACACGGCCACCAACCAGTGGTTCAGCCCCACTGTGAGGGGGACGTACCCCCAGGGTGTGCTGCCTATGGCTTCGTGTGCGACGGGAGTCGCCTGCTGGTGTTCGGTGGCATGGTGGAGTATGGCAAGTACAGCAATGACCTTTACGAGCTCCAGGCCAGCCGCTGGGAGTGGAAAAAACTCAAAGCAAAACGCCCCTAACTGGTCCCCCTCCATGTCCTCGATTGGGCCACAGCTTCTCCCTTGTGGACAATAAATGCTACCTATTTGGGGGTCTGGCCAACGATAGCGAGGACCCCAAGAATAACATCCCAAGGTACTTGAATGACTTGTACATTCTAGAAATGCGGCCAGGCTCTGGAGTAGTGGCCTGGGACATTCCCATCACTTATGGGGTACTCCCCCACCGCGGAGTCACATACAGCCGTGGTCTACACTGAAAACACAGGAAGAAGGCCAAGCTAGTAATCTACGGAGGGATGAGTGGCTGCAGGCTTGGAGATCTCTGGACCCTGGACATTGAGACTTTGACCTGGAATAAGCCCAGTCTCAGTGGGTTAGCACCTCTGCCTCGAAGTCTCCACTCAGCCACCACCATAGGAAACAAAATGTACATCTTTGGTGGCTGGGTACCTCTGGTTTTAGATGATGACAAAGTGGCCACACATGAGAAGGAATGGAAGTGTACTAATACACTAGCTTGTCTCAACCTGGATACCATGTCCTGGGAGAGCATTCAGATGGATAAGGACACCCTGGAGGACAATATTCCCCGGGCCAGGGCTGGCCACTGTGCTGTAGCAATCAATACCCGCTTGTACATTTGGAGTGGGCGTGATGGCTACCGAAAAGCCTGGAACAACCAGGTCTGCTGCAAGGATCTCTGGTACCTGGAAACAGAAAAGCCACCACCCCCAGCCCGGGTGCAACTGGTGCGAGCCAATACTAATTCACTAGAAGTGAGCTGGGGGGCAGTGGCAATGGCTGACAGTTACCTTCTACAGCTTCAGAAATACGATATACCAGTCACTGTTGCTACTGATAGCAGCCCTCCTTACAGCCTCGTTTCATCTGTGCCTGCTTACCTGCCTGCCAGCCCTGCCCCTGCAGCATCAGTTGCACCAGCACTTCAGCCACTGACCCTTGGCTCCTGTCCCAGGCTCCTACCCCAGGCTGGTACAGCCTCCTCAACCACCACCACCATCCAGGCCTTGCCAGCGGTACCTGGCTGTTCAATTTCTGTGCTGGCGCCATCCAAGGCTCAAAGTGTGACTACTCTTCTCAAAGTGACTGATCCTCAGGCTACAACAGGAACCCCGTTGGTTACCAAGAAATCTAACCAAGCTGGAAAAGACCCTGTCACGGTGACTTCCCTTCTTACAGGTGTGCGAATGGTCCAACCAATGCAGAGTGCCCAAGGGGCAGTGATGGGCAGCAGTCCCAAGATGAGTGGGATGGCTGCCCTGGCAGCTGCAGCTGCTGCCACCCAGAAGATCCCTCCTGCCTCGGCATCCACACCCACCATGCTGAGCATCCCAGCTGGCACTACTGCTGTCAAGACTGTGACCAGGACACCTGGCACCACCACCCTGCCAGCCACTGTGAAGGTGGCTTCCCTCACCGGCGTGGTGAGTAACCCAGCTACCCGCATGCTAAAGACTGCGGCTGCTCAGGTGGGGACATCTGTCTCTTCTACTACCGGTTCGTCCTCACGCCCTGTCATCACAGTGCACAAGTCAGGGACGGTAACTGTGGCCCAGCAAGCTCAGGTGGTGACCACAGTGGTGGGTGGGGTCACCAAGACCATAACCCTAGTAAAGAACCCCATCTCTGTCCCAGAAGGCGGTGCTCTGATTTCCAATCTGGGCAAAGTAATGTCAGTGGTCCAGACCAAACCAGTTCAGGCCTCAGCTGTGCCAGGTCAGGTGTCCATGAGCCCTGGGACTCAAATAATCCAGACTAAAGGGCCCTGGCCACCAGGGACCATTCTGAAGCTGGTCACCTCAGGAGATGGCAAGCCCGCCACCATCATCACAACCACCCAAGCCAGTGGGGCCAGAAATAAGTCCACTCTCCTGGGCATCAGCAACAGGTCCCCTAGCTCCACCAAGCCCAGCACAGCCACCATCATTAAGACCATCCCTGTGTCGGCCATCATCACACAGGCCAACTCCGTGGGTGTCAGCAGCAGTCCTGGCCTCAAGTCTCCAATCACCATTATCACCACCAAGGTTATGACTTCAGGTACTGGGGCTCCTGCCAAAATCATCACTGCTGTACCCAAAACTTCCACTGGCCATGAGAAGCCAGGAGTGACCCAGGTGGTACTAAAAGGGGCCCCAGGGCAGCCAGGCACAATCCTGTGCACCATGCCTGTGGAAGGTGTCCGCCTGGTTACTCCCATCAATGTCTCTGCAATCAAGCCAGATGTCACCACACTGGTGGTGAAGGGCACTACAGGTGTCACGACACTAGGCACAGTGACAAGCACTGTTTCTACCAGCCTTGCTGGAGCTGCAACCAGCGGCATCAGTGCTTCCCTGGCCACACCCATCACCACTTTGGGCACCATTGCCACTCTCTCAAGCCAGGTGATCAAACCTGCTACGGTCACTGTGTCATCTGCCCAGACCACACAGACAGCAGCCAGCCGACCCACCATCCCTGCCCTCTCCATGAAAACTGTGTCCCAGCCTACCCAGGTGTCTCTGATCACAGCACCCAGCAGGGTGGAGGAGCAGCTGGGTCATGATGTTCCTGTGTCCACGTTGGCCTCGCCTACTGCCACAGTCACCATCACTGACTCGGCCCAGGGAGGCATGCAACCCAGCATGGTGACATTGATGTGCTCTAGCCTTCCTGGTGACACCCAAGAGATGGGGACACCCACCAGCACTGTCATGGCAAACCTCAAGGGACAGACCCATGGTCGCCAAGTAGAGTTCATCTGTGACAGACAAGATGCAACCACTCTTTTGGGCACCTCAACAGCAGAACAGCAGAATGGCAGCGCAGTGGGTGTCTGCTCCAACTCAGTATATAAGACTCCCAAGTTAGACATCACCAACACAGTTGCGCCCTCTTCCAGCATGGCCAAGCATCAGGCCTGTGAAAGCCAAGAGGCCAGTACTGCTATGTCTGCCTGGTTCACATGTGCAGCAAACACCACCCCTGCTGTGATGGGGATCAGTGTGCCCCCTGGGATGCTGAAAGGAGCTCAGGGTGCTCTCAAGCCCATGAGCCAAACTCAGCAGAGCAGCGGGTCTGGCAGCACCCTGACTGAGATGGCTCCCAGGTCCCCGCTGTTCGGGTCAGATGTGGCCCTGGAGGCTGGTGATCACACCCCTGCATTTATACACTCATCCTCGTTGTGTGACCATGTCAGGTGTAGTGACCCCTGGCGGTGCAAACAACTCCACAGCAGGACTGGGTCAGCAGGTGTCTGTGGGCAGCTCTGGGGAGGTTCGTCCACACCACACCACAGCCTTCTCCACCATGGATGCCGGGAGCCCTGCCAGGCCCAGACGACCTCTGTCCCTGCATGCAGGAGCTCACCTAGCAGGGCTGTGATTGGCACAGCCCCTGAGGCACTGTTGCAGCCCTCGGCCACTATGACTCAGGTCTGCTTCAAATTGCCCTGTGAGACCTCCAAAAGTGGTACTACCAGGATACCCCCACTGCCATCTCTAACAGGGGTGAGGGCCTATCCGAGGGCAGTCAACCCTGTGAGACATGCCAGGCCACTTCCATGGCTACCACCACGCCTGTCAGTGTGTGTGGCCTTGTGCCCAGATACTGCCCCCTCCCGCAGGACCCTGGAGTCCAGCTTGGAGATGGCGCCACTTCCCACCATCACCCCCCAGACCAGTGCTTCATTTCTGTCTTCTTTCCCGACTCAGCAGGTGTGCTCCAAACCTCCCCTGTGAGATGCCCTAGACGGCACCACACACCACCACCATCACATCCACAAGAGCTCCAACCTTCCCCCACAGCCGGGGACCAGAAGAGGCAGAAGGCTTAGGGCGACAGCAAGCCCTAGTGTCATCATGACTATTGACTATGTCCTCCATGCTGACAAGGGAAAAGAGCACCAGGACACAGTCCACCTCAGTCCTGGGTGCTGCGCCCAGAGGAGTGCCAGACATTAGCAGCACCTCACCAGCAGTTGTCACAGCCGTTGTCATTGCAGTCAGCCTCCATAGCCCTAGCTGCAGCGTGGCAGGCCAGAGCATGCCAGCTCATGGTTGTCCAGCCACACCTGCCTGCACCATTGGAAGTAGAGCAGTTACCACTACCCCAAGAACTGAGGGCAGAGGGTTATCAGAACCATGATACCAGGGTTCACCTCTGAGGAGCTGGTGGTGATTACACTTGCCAGAGCTGGTACCAAATTGCCACATTGAAGCCTGCCTGGCTGCATAGGAGGACCATAGAGCCCACTAGAGAACCCACACGTAGGGATATTTCAACAGCCATGACACTGGGGACAGCCAAAGAGGAAAGTTCTCTTCACTTCCAGCCACCTTCCTTCACAGAACTGGCTTCAAGGCTGACATTCTCAACTCAGCCATCACACCAGGCAGAGTTGTAAGGAGAGGGGTGGATAGAATACAGGGAGGGAAATGTAGCTTTCAGGACTGTGGAGGGCATGGACAGTGGAGGCCAGTGGGTAATGCTCATGTCAGGCTCAGGTCAGCCAATTCTCACCAGAGCAGTCTTGGGAGCTTGGAGCTTCCACAAATCAGACAACTTTCTGCCTTACCTTCATGCTTCAGGCACTGAATAGAGTTTGAGGCCAATCACCCAGAAGAACTGAAAATGAGCATCTGACTTTTGTAGACCCCCCAAGTCTGCTGTGGAGATTCAGCTATGGTTGGAGGTCCCCCTACTTTTGCTACCTTGCCACCAGTCATTCTCCTTCCCACCCATCCCTGCCTCCTCAGGTTTGTTATAGATATTTTGTGGGAAATGTCATGTTTAGTCACGTTAGAGCCCAATCACCTTGTCCCATTTCTCTGCCCCTCTCCTATTCATCTGTTGTAAAGTAACCCCTCCTCCCTCGACTCAATATTACCATAATGCAATGTAGTTTTGTGCTAATTTGAACAATTAAAATACATTTAAAAAAAGATATGGCTGGGAAACACTGGGGTGGGGGTAGTCTGGATTCTAGCATGCCTGCGCCCAGATCCTGGCTTTGCCAATTGTTGGCTAAGTAACCAACCTCTTAAAATATCTTTATCTCAGGAGTTTCAGAATCCTTATCTAGGATATGGAGATATGTAAAGTACCAGTGCTATCATCACATAGTCACTGTAAACATTAAATACAATAAAAAGTACTTAGAGTCTGGTAGAGAGGGATGAGTAATTCATAAACTGTCCTTTAGGAACTAACAAGATACAGACTATGTCTTCCAGGAGTGACAGGACTGCAGACATGCCTAACCAGACACATTCCATTAGCAGGTAATTTGTGTTCATTCAAACAATAATTACTGGTAGATGGTGTAGGAGTCATCTTGAATGAGGTTGGTGTTGATTTAGGTTTTGAAGGGTGGGTAGGATTAAGATGTGACTGTGGTAAGTCTTTATGTACTTGGTATACAAGCATCTCGGGCATTATATTATTTAGAACACTGCCATGATGATCACTAGGATGCCTAATGAAATTAGCATAAACAGTTGTATATTAATTTACAAATAGTGCAGAACTTGAAGGTTAATTCAGTAATTCCATTAATACTGGGATTATGGGACGGGGATTCAGGTGTTTACATATTTCTCATATTGCCTCTTAGCTGTTTATTTTATCTTGGAAAGATACTCTAATGGTCACAAAAGGGTTGCCACAGCTCCAGACATCACATTCTCCTCACATGACCATTATGCAACACCAGAAGACTAGACAGACTCTCCTGACACTGTCTTTTATTCAGGAGAAACAATTACCAGCCAGCTGCCCTAAGCTGGACTAGGAGAGCATCACAGATCAAATCCTTAGCTCTCCTGCATCTGACAGTTAAACCTCTCTACTAAGTGATAGACTTTGTTTTAAAAAAGAGGTTATAGCATACTTTCAAGTACGTTAAGTCGGCCTTTACAAAATGTTCCAAGTCCAGTCATTCTTCCTAAAGAAAATCAAAGAGCATTATTGGAAAGACACAGGGATAACTCACTGAGCAAAAGAGCAGGAAGTAGGCTAATTTTTTGGGGTCCTCACATAAGGAACAGAGGTGTTCTCAGGAACCATTCTTCCATTGCTCTGAGACCACTCTGGAATGCCACTCTCTTAGGGCTGCCTTGCCAAGCCTGGATCCCAGGACAGCCTTGCCCTTCTTACTGAGCAGAAACCCCAGTCACATTGTTCCTGTAGTTAGAAGTGGGCTGCTCTAACTTTTGCACTCAGCTCTAGCCAGGTGGCATCACCTGATGTACACATGGCCTCATCCCTATCCCTCAGGTGGCAGGCACAGGATGGGAGAAGTCCCAGAGTTGGGTCCTGCAGAAGCACCTGGAAGAGACTGTGAGCCCCTTTTACCCTGGGGAAGCAGGGGGTGGAATGGGGAAACATAAAGTGAGCTACAAGGAAACTGCTTCTCTGTTGTTACTGTTTGGGGGGTCACACCAGGCAGTGCTCAGGGCTTACTCCTGGCTCTGCACTCAGGGATCACTCTTGGACCAGCTTACAGGATCTAATATTAGTTGGTCATAGTAATACCCGCTGGACTATCATTCCAGCCCCGGAAACGTCATAGCTATACCAGTTCGAGTCAAAAGGAAGAGCTGGGTCATTTGGTCTTAGCTCTGCTAATTAAAGAGAAGCCCTAAGGTCAGGATCACTCAACCACCCCAGTATCTGCACAGGACAAAGGCAAGCTAGCCCAAAGTGGAACCAAGACTCACAGCCCTGTTCTCTGAGGATTATGGAAAGTCTGGACTGTTTCTCCTGGTGAACCGCCACCTTTACCATCATGTTCTCTGTCACACTATGTTGACACACTACACTGGGTCAGACCACTGAGTCTCACTCTGGGAACACCAATACTGCTCATTCCAGGCACTTGTTATGATTTCAGTAACTGGGGTGCCCCCTGCAGGACACCTCATGAGTCCCATGAGGACAAGGATTATGTGATTTCCCTCCCTACTTGGTACAGTTTCAGACAATAGTAGACACTTCAAATATGTTTTTATTAAACAAATAATTGTCTGAAGGAATTTGAAAGTCTCACCCCTCCCTGAGCACTTAGATGCCATCCGTGAAAGCTCTTTGCTCCAGGTGACAGGGCTCTTTTATGAAATTCTGCCTTGAGGTTAAATAGCTTTAAACCTACACAGCTCCTATTTCATTTGATCTTATTTGTTTGGGGGCCACATTTCATGGTGCTGAGGGCATATTTCTGTGTTTTGGGGGTCATTCCTAGCAATGCTCAGTGGACCATATACCTGGTGGGGATTCAACCAGGATCAGCTGCATGTAAAATAAGCTTCTTAACCCCTATACTAAATTTCAGCCCACACCTTATATTCTAATAATGAAAAAAAAATTGCAAGCACCCCCATGTGATCATTGCCATGTGAAGGAGAGACTGGATAATGTGCAATAAAGTCTGACCATTTCCTAATAATGCCAGACCAGGCAGGCAGAAGGGCTGTTATGAAATTAATTGCCACATGCAAACTGGTCTAAGTGTGTTGCTAATTGCTCAGTGAATGAATTTTAGACTCAGGTAATTACTAAACCCAATGTAATTCCTGTCATATTTAAGTAAATTAATGCTAAGCAGGGAAGCAACCCAGCTGTAAGGACCTTCTTCATGTCTTGCTGTTGCTTAGGAAACAGCAGTGAGATTCTTTTATCTGGACTGGAAACTGCCCAGGTACACCCAGCCATTTGGGCTCTGCTTTTTTTTCCTGCACATCTGCAAGTAAGATCTTACACTGAACAGACCTGTGAGACTGCCGCTTTGGTAGATGACAGTCTTTCTCTAACTGTTGCTTTGCTGAGAAGGTTATCTTGAAGTTTTCTTTTTAACCCTTTGATCAGTTGCTAAATGAGCAAATATTTGGATCAGTCACTGAGAAGTGGAGCACTAACTTCAATTCTTATAATGAACATCAAATAGTAACAGAAACTTAGGGTGTTTCTGTTACTGTTAACAGTAACAGTTATACTGTCTCTCACACTGAGTTCTAGCTGAGTAGTGGATACTGCTCCAACTACAGAATATCCACGTCTGCTCTTCTCTTAAGCATTTTGTGTGACTTTCTCTTTAATAAGCACAACCCAGGTCTTTTTTTTTTTGCTTTTTTTTGGGTCACACCGGCAATGCTCAGGGGTTTCTCCTGGCTCTGCACTCAGGAATTACTCCTGGCGGTGCTTGGGAGACCATATGGGATACCGGGGATCGAACAGGGGCGGCACGGCCGGCGCGCGTGCAAGGCAAATGTCCTACCTGCTGAGCTATCGCTCTGGCTCCCAGGTCTTTTGAAGTGAATCACAGAGATAGGCAGTACCAGATCCAGTATTTAAGCCTGGGATTCTGCCTCAACAGACAGTACTCTTAAGCTTTCCATGGGTTCCTACTCTCAGATAATGGGAAAGTTGCATTTTCTAAATCTTATTTTCCTTAACAATTATGATCTCTGTACCAGTTTATGTCCAGTCCTTTGCTAAGGTCTTTGTTGATCCTACCTTTATTGAGTTGTGTTGAATTGCTGTCTGCATCATCGGGCAGAGTGAGTTAAGTTGGCGGTGATAAAGAGATGATCCCAGATTTGCTTTGGTGGCTTGTTATTTACCATTAAAGTAAATGTATCAACTAAAAAATGTATTGCCATGGAGACTTTGGAACTTGCAAGTATGAATAGATTCCTCCTCTCTTTGTATATCACTCAACCATATTACCATGGAGGGAGCATTAAGCATGCATAACCAGGAAATCAATCAATGTATTCTCCTGTATCTCTTAAGAGCCACTGCCCATAAGAGCCACTCTAGTCAGTCTTTGGAGTCTCTGCTCTAGATCAACATACACACTAACACAAGAAACAGGCTTACTCATATCCCTCCTGGTGGAATTCTGTGTAGGAAGAAGCTACTGTTGGTTGCTGATGAAAGTGACTTATTGGCCACTAACAGGACAAAGATTTGGGAGTATGTTTTAAGTGTAAGGATATGACTTTCCTGGACACAGTGCTCTCATTGCTTAACTTTTCTTGCCTCAATTTTCTTTTCTGTAAAGTAGGGCAGTGTGTTGGAGCTATCCCTCTAAGTTGTGAAAAGCAAATGAGGTTAATGACATTATGTATGTAATCATTAAAAATGGCACCTGGCACACATCCTAATTCTTCAAATAGCTGAGCTATATGCGATTTATTATCATGAACGTGACTTCTTCCTGCTCACACAACTATTTCAAGAATGTCTATCCATGCATCTTACATATGGTGACTTAACAGGAGCACTGAGTTCAGAGCCCCGTTTCAAAGACGGTTTCCAAATCAGGCAGATACTCTCAGGAAAACAGGCAGAGTATGACTATGGTCAGGGTTGTACTCTGCAACGCTCACCACAGTGCTCAGAACCTACTCAATTATTAACTCTCTGGGTATCACGGATCTTACCACCTTTCTTGCCTGACCTACAGACTTACTTTTCTTTTTTTTTTTTTAGTGATTAAACATGTATTTATTTTAGTTCAGTTAAAACATACATTGTTTCATTGAAACGCTGTAGCACTTTGCCAACAAATCATTCTGAATTGTTTGCAGCACCCATCCCGCCACCAGTGCCCATCTCCCACCACCAACGTCCCCGGTTCCCTCCCCTCGCCCAGCCCTGCTCCATGGCAGGTTCTTGATTTCTTTCCATTTCTCTCTCTTTCTCTTTTCCTTCCCCTCCAGACTATGGATTACAGAACATACATTAAAGGGTTGTCATGTGTATCTTTTTGCCTCTATTTAATGTTCAGTTCTAGGTTGGTATTAGTACCCTCAACAATTGTTAGCACACTGTTCCATTTCTGTCTTACCTAGCCTCTGAATCCCACACGTTTGTGATAATTTCCACCTTTGACAGGACCTCCTGATATATGTTTCACTTGATCTTGGATATTGGTATCATATTATGTACCTATATATTTATGTTATGCAGATAAATGCAGTCATTCTGTATCTGTCTCTCTCCTTCTGGCTAATTTCGCTCAACATAATCTTCTCCATGTCCATCCATTTGTAGGCAAATTTTATAACTTCATTTTTCCTAACAGCTGCATAGTATTCCATTGTGTAGATGTACCAAAGCTTTTTATCCAGTCATCGATTTTCGGGCACTCTGGTTGCTTCCAGATTCTGGCTATTGTGAATAATGCTGCTATGAACATAAAAGTAGGGATGGTGTTTCCACTGCGTATTTTTGGCTTCCCAGAGCAGACCTACTTTTCAAAGGAGACTTGGTTGCAACAATAGTGAGTCTGCTTGTGGAAAGAGCGCTTGTGGTATTAAGGTGGAAGGAAGGCGAAAGCTAGCATCCCTCTCTATATAGGTAATCCTCTGTATCAAGGGCTGCCCAACTTCTTGTACTACCACCACCTTTTCAAATAAAAACATGGCTCTGTGACCACCCTGGAAACATACCTTCTTTAAGCAAAGTGCTCTCCAATTACACCCAGGGCTATTAGTGATCTTACCCTCAGATCATTGCAACACCTACTTTTCCACTTTAGAAAAGTTTTCTCTAATCTTGAGAATTTTTTAAGTCTTACCCAAAAAAGAGAAAAAAATCATCTTAAGTAGTAAAACTTTTGCACATGCATTTTTTTATTATTATTATTATTATTATTATTATATTATTATTATTATTATTATATACTCCCAACAGAAAGAAGTATTGAGAAAGAAGTAAATAAAATAATTGTATTTTTTTATGATCCATGATATTCCATTAGCAGGCTGTGAGATCATCAGTTTTTCTTATCTAGCATTTTTTTTGAACCACCAGCACCATCAGGAGGCACAGGTGTAGACCAGCCGTTAGAGGGAGGATAGTGGGAACAGGAGGTGAAGTCACCTGCCAGATATCGCGTTACTGACCCATGGGGAAGCCTGGTTTAGTTTAGATCAGGCAGCCTCTGGCGGGTGGAGTTAGGTGTGTGATGCACAACTAGGTTCTGGCTGGAGGGTGACACAAACACACCAGAGTCTGAGAAAACTTAGGAAGACTCAAACTTCCGGTAGAATTAATCATCAAGTCCCATTTCTTTATCTAGAGTCCAACCATGTTTTCTCTCACCACCTGGTGAGAATTAAGTTCTATTTCTGTATTCAGAGTCTTTCCTCTCACCACCTGTGCCAAGCACTGTCTTCTCTTAGCCAGATTCTTGCCTTAACCTTTATGCTGCTGTCGCTGGCCGTCACCCCCACCTCTATTCCATCTGCTCTCAAGTGAGTGTTGCTAGAACCTGCTAAGAGGTCACTAAAATGGCATCAGGGCACTGCCCAAACCCCTCTCTGGACTTTCTCTCTTAGTTATTTGGCTTTTTGGGTCACACCTGGTGATGTTCAGGACTTACTCCTGCCTCTACACTCAGGAATTACTCCTGGCAGTGCTCAGGGAAACACGGGATGCCGGCGACCTAATCCAGGTCAGCCACCTGCAAGGCAAATACCTTACCACTGTACTGTCACTCTGGCCCCTGGATCTTCTGACTGTAGTAAAAGTCAAAGCCCAGTGGGGATCTGCACATAGTGCCCCACAACTGCCAATTCTGCCCTGATTACCTTACTGACCTTGGCTCTGAGATCCCTGTTCCTTCTGTCCCCCCTCAGCCCCAGACTCCCAGACTCCTCAGAAGTACAGAAGGGATGCAGCCACAGGACCTTTGCACTTCCTGCTCTTTCTGCAAATGCACCTTGTCCTTCCTTGTGACACCCGTAGGATCGAAAGAGAAGACAGCCCACCAGCTATTGGGCAATATTTCAATATAAAAATCAATGGATAAGCATACAGTATTAATTTCCTAGAGGGTATAAAAGAATGCTCTGAAGTACTAGGAATACAACTGAGGGAAGTAGCTACTAGCTCCAGGGCTGAGACAAAGGCTACAAACTACAGAAACTTAGAAACTTAGAGGATGATCCCAGCAATGTCCTACAGACTTTTTAAGAGGAAGCACTAACTGGTGGGTGCTGTTTGTGGGAGAGACTGCAGGGAGGCTGTTTAGGCAAGAGTTGGAAAGCTGAAAGTCTCAGTGGCTGCTCCAGGAAAGCATTTCTCTGCTGGGTTCAGCAAGAGTACTGCGGTGATGATCATAGGAACCACAGGCAGAGAGGATGCTGACAGAAGAAACGTGTATGTGCATGTGTGTGTATGTGTACATGTGTGTATGTGCATGTGAGTGTGTGCATGTGTGTGCCGTGCATGTGTGCTGTGTGTGTGCATATGTGTGGTGTGAGTGTGTGTGTGTACGTGTGTGCTACTACAGTGTTCTTGAACTGTGCAGAAATAATTATCAGATGCAGGAATCTGGGTTACTGATGACAAGACCAGCCTGCAATTGAGATTGATTTCAATGTCATTAACATATTGAGTGCAACTGTACTGCATTGCAGGTAAAAAAAAGTAGTTGTCAAGTAGCAGATCTTTAGGTGACCCCTAAATCACTTTTGCTCTTTCATTCATCCAGTTTATTTACAGCTTCAAACAGCAGTTAAAGAAATCAGAGTAACAGAGAGTTCCATTGTTTTAAGGCTCTGGTTTTCTCACCAGTGCTCTGATAAATAGGCTGAGCACAGAATGCTTCCTAATAGGGAGAACATTTTGTATGTCGTGTACACCTTGAGGTGCTGTCTAGCACTCATTTTGATGAGTAACACAAGACCCCTTAGATTAATTAAGAGTAAAGAAACCTTGGTTTTAGGGCTGGAGCAATAGTTTATCAGGTAGGGTGTTTGCCTTCCACGTGGACAACCGGGGTTCCATCCCTGGTGTCTCTGAGCACCTCCAAGAGTGATCCCTGAGCTCAGAGCCTGAGTATCTCTGGGAGTGACCCAGAAATAAAAGAAGGAAAAACAAAGGAAGAAAGAGAAATAAGGTAAAAAGGAAAACCAAAAAAAAAAGGAAAAGAAAGGAAGAAAGAAAAGAAAGGAAAAATGGAAGGAAGGGAGATGGGGAGGTGGGAGTGAGAGGAAGGAAGAAGTATGGTTCCTGTTCCAACTTAGTCCCTCCTCCTTCTTTTTTTTTATTTCTTAAATATATTTTTATTGAATCACAGTGAGATATACAGTTACAAAGCTGTTCATAACTGGGTTTCAGTCATACAATATTTCAACACCCATCCTTCCACCAGTGTATATTTCCCACCATCAATGTTCCCAGTTTCCCTACTGCCACTGACCCCTATACCCAGCCTGTCTCTATGTCAGGCACATTCCCTCTCTCTCTCTCTGTCTCTCAGTTTACAATGCAGCCACTGAGAGGGTATCATGTTTGTTCCTTTACCTACTTTCAGCCCGCAGTTCTTATCCAATGTGATCATTTCCAACTATCATTGTCATAGTGATCCATTCCCTATCCCAACTGTCTTCTCCCCCAGCACTTGAGGCAGGCTTCCAACCATAGAAACAAGGACCAGGAGGATTAGTTTCTCCTTCTTAACAACAAGGTACTATTCTTTATACACACCTCTCCGAAGTAGCGCACTCTGCCAGACTCTCCTTACAGTGGTCTCAGAAATGTGTAGTTAAAGAAGCAGCAGGAGTGACAGGAGTGCACCATTTTTGTGCTTTTAGAGGACACTTGCTGACTTTTCTTTCTTTCTTTCTTTTCCTTGCTCTCTAGGTACACAGTTCTGCACAGTGGACATCACCAGGAACTCGAGAAGCTGCCCATACATGATGACCCTGAGTCCCTGGAATCATGCTTCTGACTGAGGACATGACTGATGACTAAATGAATCCATTAATCCCCGTCCATGTCTGCATGAGCTGGACTCCCTGGCATCTTTCCTGACCCTCATTACCACCAGTGAGGACCAACACAGTGGAGCCAAGGGCTCTGGGAAAGTCCATGGAGCACATCATTGGGAAGGACTGAGTCCAGAGCCTGGAGTTGCTCAGAATTGAGAAGGGATTTCAGGAATTATCAGATCCGGCCTCCCAAACAGCCCAAGAGTGGTACCTTTCTAGAAGCCCTGGGTATTGGTCAATGTATGCTTTATGCTTCCAAGCGCAGGTGCTCACTACCTTCTGATGCATTTTTTTCTAATACAGGAAGCTGTCTTCAGAAAGAAGCCCTTTCCTTTGTTGGAATACAAATAGTCACTGGTCAGC
The DNA here is from genome assembly GCA_021461705.1 of Cryptotis parvus. NCBI lineage: Eukaryota > Metazoa > Chordata > Mammalia > Eulipotyphla > Soricidae > Cryptotis > Cryptotis parvus. The sequence goes on along the minus strand of JAJIBD010003322.1, from coordinate 141,935 downwards.
TTCCATATGAGGCCATGCAGTTGACCCCAGTCTCCCTTGAAATTCATTAGCTGTTGGAAGACAGTGATTAATGCCAGTCACCTACCCTTTTTAAGTCTTCATTTTAAATCAAACAGTTCTGCTTCCCTCTTGAGTCTGCTGTCTTCTTCTGGACATACGTTGGCATTCTTCTTAATTAGGAAAGTTAGATTATATAATATGATGTAACTATTTGGAGATCTGACTGCCATTAACAAAGTGGCTGACAAGTGAAGCCTGTATATTTTTTGTTTGTAACCACTCACAACTACAAATTTTTCCCCTGGGAGGTAAACTTTGGAAGCTGGTTGAGTTTGGGTTTGGAATCTATTGTCAAAAGCATTTTTATAACCTATCTGGCATGCATGTATGCATACACACACTTGTGTGTTTGTGTGTAAAGAGAACATTTCTCATTGACATAGTGACCCTGAGATCATCTGGAATGAGTCTTCATAGGAAAAGGACCTGCTTGTTGATGAGAATGTTGCAAGGATGGTCTCAGAACTCAGATTTTGAGAGGTAAAGTGCATTGACTCCCAGGAGACACCTTTTAGGGGCTTTCAATACACTGGGCCAAAACAGTGCCTGATTTCAGGCAGCATATTTTGTACCATTTGGCAAAAACCAGAGCCTATTTCCTGAGAAATGTCACTTACCTCTTGCCTGAGAAGGAACTGGCATAGTCATTTACTTACATCTTTTACTAACTTCATATTTCCAAACTCCCTAAGGGATGATTCCCTACCCCCTGATTACTTTATGTTGTAGGGCATTGTCTGTTACCAAGGTAATACTCTGAGGGCTTCCACCCACCACCCCCAGATCCACTTTTGTTTTGGTTGCTGATCAAAAGCCCTCTTGAAAAGATTTGTTTTGTGCTTTGAAGCAGCTGGTAAACTTTGTTTTGTGCCCCCACAGTCATCTATTTACTACATATATGCACATATACCATCAATAAATGCAGCTGATGCGCTTCCCTAATGAAGTGCTTCTATTCCCAGCTGGTGTATCTACTTATGTAAAATAATATTTCTCAGTGACAGGTTTCTTATATTTAATGACAACATGGATCTCATAGGTATTCACAGATTGCAATCAAGGTGAGAAAGTAAGATCTTGTTAACGGTGCTCACCTTTCTGGATGACTGGAAATGTTTCTATGGACTACCCAAAGAATGGGGCCCGATGGCAGCAGCCCGATGGCACTGTGGTTGTCAAGAAGAAGTCTTCTTTGCAGACCCATTTCATCTGTAATCTTTGCTATTTGAGTATAGCAGGTAAGGGGTGCCCCAAATACCGCATTGCAGGTTCTCAGCACAAAACTACAATCACTGACATTGGACCCAACTCAGATCTCTAGCTTTCAAAATTCAGGAAGTGTAAGCTTGTGGATGGAATACTGAGAAGTAGGGACTTCAGGTTTGTCCAAAGAAGACTCTTACCCTCTTGCCTAAAGGACCCCCCATCATTTTCAGAGGCTGAGGAAGCTGGATAAGTCACTTTAGAGGAAGAGTATGCTTGCCCCGAGCTATGTCCCCAGGGTGGCCTTAACAATCACTTGAATGGTGGAAGTAGCCACCATAAGACCCCATACCTGGTACAGGGGCTCATCTGTGCATCTTCTCAAGCAGATTCTTCAGATCACAGGGATTACAAGGAGAATCATGAAAATTCCCCATCCAGTTCATAAGCATCAAGTAGAAGGCAAAGGCGATGAAGACCAATTTTTGAGTTGACAACCAAGTCTGGACAGACAGATTTTTTTCTGAGTTTCCAACTTGTATTCATACCAAACATTTCTGCTTCCTGCTGCTACCTTACTCTGTCCTGGAGCAAATAGCTGTTTAGCTGGGGAGTGGAGGTGGGTGGGTGGTTGGGGGGCTCAAGGGACTTTAGGGAGAGGCTATAGCTAAGTTGCTTTTAATATTGTCTTCAAGTGAGAACAAAGTGTTTTTTCTTTGTTGATGTGCTGTTTATTTTCTCAATATCTTTGATGATGTTTCTTTTTCTTCTTTTCTCTTCCTCTGCTCTCCTCTGGTGAAAATACTTCTGTAAAAGCCAGTCAGATTGGAAAAGAAATGTCTGGTGTGTATTACTTCTTTAAGCCATAATTTTCAAATCCTTAATCATCCAGTCTAGAAATTTGAGGCAGAATGTTTTATTTAACTGAGGCAGAGTACTTTACTTAAATTTAAACAGATCTGGAAAGTTTCTGAGGCCTGGCATCACCCCAGTCCTCAGCCAACCCTTACTTTGATTCTCTCACCCATGGAAAGGAGAACCTACTAGAACCAGGAGGATTGCGTGAATGTTCCAAGAGTTGCTGTGAGAATTTTTGTCCATATTTATAACTTGAGTGTTCCACTGTTATTTACTTTGTAAAGTCAATTCAAATTTTTAGGTATATAAGTTTTAGAAACATATCAGAGACCCAAATAGAAAATCAGTTTTCCTTGCCATTGATGGAAAGCAGCCATAGAGATCATATATGGAAACAAAACATGGTCATTAAGGCACCAATGGTTCCAGTTTGGCCAAATCCATTTTGGCTTTCATGTTTAAAACAGAATCAATGAGAGAGAAGGGACTATTGGAAGGGATGAAAAATTTATCGGAGAAATTTAAGCTTTCTGAGTTAATGTGAATTAGTGACAACCTGCCTTTATTGTTGGAGGAGAAAGAACATGAAACTACTTTATTATATTATGTTATGTCATATTAGTTATATTATTTATTGTTTTGTGGTGTCAGGGATAGAGCCCAGACCCTCACGCATGCAAAGACCTGCTGTACCACCGAGTTACATCCCTGGCCCTACTTTTAGCTCCCACTGGACTTGATTTGGTTCAGGTTTTCCATTATCTCTGACTTTGATATTCAGTTCACTCCAAAACATAGCTTATGTACCACATTATAGTGACAGTAATAATGTGACAACAATAGAGAAAACTAACATTCAATAAGCAACTTCTGCTAGGCAATGTGAGAAGTTCTTCACATGAAACTTCACATGAAATTATCTGATTTAATTCTCCTAACATTGAGACCCGGGGTAGAGCTGCTACGGGCTCTCCCTGTGCCCAGCTGATCATGAGGTGCCCAGGAGGGAAGGCGGGTTCTAACCTTGGCCCACCATCCCAGCAGAGCCTCGCAAGAAACCAGAGGAACCCCCACACCATGAGGGCCGCCATTTTCAACATTCAGACTCCACAGCTCATCAGAGCTCCACCCAACAGAAGAGAAGAAAGCAGCCAAGCAGTTCATCAATAAATGCACAAGATGAGAGGCTACTAGAAGAGTATCCTACTTGCATGGCAGAGCCTGGCAAGCTACCCGTGTCGTATTTGATATGCCAAGAACCAGTAATAATTATATACCTCATTCCCATGACCTGAAAGTATGAATTGAGGCTCTTCATGTTCCTGGAGCAAGCAGTTGCCCTTGGGATACACTAGCATGTGACAGGACATATGGAGATGTTACTGGTGCCCGCTTGAGCAAATCGATGAACAACGGAAGACAAGTAATATAAGTGACAAGTGAACATTGGAGTATGTACAGAAATCACAGATGTACAAACCTCAACTGAGAGAACTGGTGACTAGATCAAGATAACAGACTTGGGAAATACTGATTTGAAGCGCAAAAGAAAACAGTTGAATTCAAAAGCTCCGAATCCTAAATATGTAGGGTTGCCTCCAAGGTTCTGACTGAATTCATTGCACATCGATGGGTTAAACCCTCTTGCAGAAGTAGCAGTAAACAGCTATTTAGTTCTGTCGCCTAAGAATTTCCCTCCCACCTCCGCTTGTGACTAGGAGAACTGGGACTTGTCCTTTCCAGCCTCAATTTCTGTTTTTCCACTCCCTTGTGCAATTGTTTGCTTGTGTTCCCTCTGCTTTCTGAGCCTCAATTTCCATGTGGGAATAGTGGAGGGAATCAGATAGGCAGGAAGCGACCGTTCCACATGGATCTCTTACAGACATTGCCGCGTCGGCAGCATTCCCGAATAATCAACGGCCAGTCTAGAAACCAGGTGTGTGACTGAAAAGGCAGCCGCTGTCTTTTTCACTTCCGACCATCACTGCAGTTGCTCAGAGCAGGAGCCATCCCAGTGTACATCAACTTGACTTCACCCTCATCTTTGACTGGAATCGTAAAACCCCTAAGTGATTCCAACACACATTTTATAACAGTTTCTCTGCTTTAATTCAATTCCATGCTCCTCCCAAGAAGCAACTGTTCACTCACCTGATTTATTTCCTTTCCATATAAATGTACATCTAAAAGTATATGGTGGTTCTGTTCTTATAAACAAACAATAGTTACATGGGGTAATCTGTAATATGTCTTTTCAATAACTCCTGAAGTGTTGTAACGTCCCGAACATGTAATTGTTGGTAGCTGCTCTGTGTTCCCTACTGTAGGCGCTGGTCTGCAGTGACACTGCTTTCCTGCTCTGGCTGCAGCTCATGTCTGCATGGAGATCTCCGACATGCATCCCAACAGCAGCCTCCATTTTCTATGACTGGATCAAATGTGCAAAGGTCCTGGAGAGGGTTCAAGTTCAAATAGCAAAATAGCTGTGACTTGCAAGTTTCCCAAGAGGAGGGACCCTCAGCCCCCATGCACACCCTTCTCTGAAGTCTTGCCATTCCCTCCCTCTGCAGGGCCGAGACATTTTGCTCAAGTTGTTATGGCCTGGAAGTCAGACTGATAGCATTCTGCTTAAACCACTTACTAGCCGTGTGTGTGTGTGTATGTGTGTGTATATGTGTGTGTGTGTGTGTGTGTATTGGGGGAGTTATTTCTAATAGCCTCACTCTCATGCTCTGCTTCCTAGCATCTTGGGATGTGATGAAAGTTTAGAGGAATTATTTCTGAAAGCACCTTTATTTCATAAGTTGAGTTAAAGTGGAAGAAATCTAGTAGAGGGCAACCATACACACCATGAGTAAGTGCCATACTCATTGTCACATGATGGGAAGTTCCTTCAAATTTGCATCTAGCTAGATAGAGTATTCTTCAAGTGTTCATTTTATTGTTTTTGTACCATATCCTTTTCTATTCTTCTGGCTTGTGGTCTCATTTGATAGATCTGTTTTATACCTAATAGGTTTTCCTTTGTAAGTTCCTTTTTTTTATCTTGCTTCACTTAATATTTTGCCTCTCTGTGATGTGGGCTGTGAACTATGATGTGGCCCCTTCTGCTTGCGGCTCATCCTAGGTGAGGCTTGTCTCAGGCTGACATCACTGGGACTATTCCAGAAAGGGAGGCAGAGCCCATTCTTACCTGATGGTTCCCAGCAGCCTCCAACACCTCACCTGCAACATACTAATGACCCACATCACAGTTCCTGTTTCATCTTATTGGTAATTTAACCCTGAGGGATCTGAGGCTGTTGGGGGTGTGCCTATAACCAGGTAACATAGCAATTGTCTGAGGGAGTTAAGAGTCTGAATCCAGGTCTTCAATTGCCAATATTTAGTCATTGCCATAGAAGCTCTTGTTTCGATAGGATCCACATCCCTGGACCACTATGTGACACAACTATCAAACATTGACATGTCTTCTCCCATGGACCAGATTTTAAAGCCTTTGAAACATGGGTTAGACACTGTACTGTAATGTACTGTACACTGTACTGTAAGCTAGTAGTACATGGCGAAGCAGGAAAACTCATTCTCTATGGCATTGGCAGAACCTCAGTAAGCTACAGTATCTTTAGTTTAAGAGCAGTACTATTTTGTTGTGAACATTATATGAAATTTTGAGTCTATAGCTTTATTGAACTGCGTTACGGGCATTTGATGCATTCTTTATGGATTTCTGTACACTACATTAGAAGAGGTAGGGATCACAGAGACTTAAGTATTTTATACCAGAGTGTGTGCTGTTCCCCACTATAAAGGGATCGCCGACCAGCATCGGCATACTAAAGTATGCACCTGAATTTTTTTCACATGTCCGAATTTGAGCATCTTCAGAATGGTTTTACTGCTCCCTGCAGATGCAGTACTACTACATCTGACAATGGGCTAAGGGAAAGGAACTAAAATAAAATAAATCATAAAGGCATAATCAACAAGTTAGGAAGCATCACCCCCTAGTGGTTAATCTGAGCGCTGCTCATAGTTATGCTTGTAAAAAACTAGTTTCAGGATAAATTTTTGTTAGGTCAGAATTCAGTACTATAGTGATACAGTGTTGGGTGATTTGTTTCTGTAACAATGGTTCTGTTTTATTTGGGGGCCACACATGGAGGTGTTTAGGGCTTGTTCTTGGCTCTGCATTCAGGGATCTATCCTGGTGGTGCTCAGGGGTCAATGCAGAGTGCCAAGGACTGAACCCTGCTTGACACGAGCAAGGCAAGCACTCGACCCACTGTAGTGTCGCTCCAGTACCTGATCAATATTCTACTCTGGAGTGAAAAACTATGAAGAGCCCAGCTGAGTTTAAAGGGTGGTGATAAAGAAATGACAGAATATACTACTGGGCCTTATAAAGTAAGTTTTGAAACAATTTGGGGGAGAAGTACTTTTGAAAACATCAATTACAATCTATACTCCTGGGAAAACTTGCTGACATTTTTACACTTCCATTAACATAAATATGGATATCAGGCACTTAAATTGTCTTATTCACTTTAACCAATTTTTGATCTCGGATGAGTTATTTTTGTTTGATCATTCAAGGAGCTAGACAAATCACATCCCTTACAGACCAAAATTATGTCCACTTTTTAAGTTTTTACCTTAAATTCTAATTGAGGTACTGACTATAAAGTTAATGATGGCTTTCCACATACAAAATCCCAACACCACACCCATCACCAGTGTACCTACTCCCTTTCCCAAGGTCCCCAATGCCCTCCACTTCAAGTATCAAACCTATCTCCTGTTGTGTTGCCTTAAGTTCTTTGCTGCGACCTTGCTCTGCCCTGCTTTGTCATCAGTAGTTGGGCATTTGGATTGTTATCTTGGCTATTGAACTAAGTGTTGCAATGAATACAGGTGTGCATATATCTTTAATGTTTTTTTGCGTAGAAGCCAAGTAGTAGTATTGCTGGGATGTGTAAGAGCTCTTTAAGATGTCCATATTTTTTTTTCTTTTTTGGGTCACACCCGGCAATGCTCAGGGGTTTCTCCTGGCTCTGCACTCAGGAATTACTCCTGGCGGTGCTCGGGGACCATATGGGATGCCGGGGATCGAACCCATGCTGGCACAGGCTGGCCGTGTGCAAGGCAGACACCCTACCCGCTGGGCTATCACTCCGGCCCCCATATTATTTTTTTTTATGCAGGGGTGTCACACCTGATACTCAGGGGTTACTCCTGGCTCTGCACTCAGCAATCACTCCTGGCGGTGCTTGGGGGACAATATGGGATGCCGGAGATTGAACCAAGGTCTGCCACAAGCATGGCAAACGCCCTACCCACTGCACTATTGCTCCGACCCTTCATATTACTTTCCATAGATGGAACTAAAGGCCATTCCCATTAACAGTAAATGAGGTTCCTTTCTCACAACCCCCATATTGGCTCTTTCCATGTTTGATATTCAAGGCTTACTCCTCACTCTGCACTCAGCACTGAACAAACCCAGGTCAGCTACGATGCAAGGCAAATGTCTTACCTGCTGTAATACCTTTTTGACCCTCTTTCCATGTTTTGATATACACATGTTATCTTAATGGTATTTGAGTTGCATTTTCCTAATGAGTAGCCATCTGCATGTCTTTGAGAGTGTTCATCTCCTTTCCCACTTTTGGATAGGGTCATTGGATAGTTTGTTGTTGAGTGTGGTGCTCTGTCTTGGACTAACAGCCTTTTAATTGATCTATTGTCTGCAAGTATTTCCCCCCCTTTAATAGCATGTCTTTTCATTACATTTCTACTTGGGAAAGAATCTATAAAGTTCTTCCATAGACTTATAGCCCAAGCAATCTGCTAAGCTTTTTTAGCAAGAAGTGAGAAAACCATTCTAGGCCAGTGCTGGTTTCAAGATATTTTGTTCTGGATAGACAACACTGCTGCTGAGAAATCACTCTACAGCCACTACAGGGAAATTTGAGAAAAGAGATAGGGCATCTCTGGATGACTGGTATTTGAGAAATTTTGCTGTTCTTGGTAATCTGTCAAACAGAATTATGTGAGTGAGTTAAGCGGTGGATTACACTGGAATTTTACTTCGACAGACACGCATTCCTTTTCTATGCAGTATCTGCTTTTTTTTTTTTTTAAGAGGGACTGAGGTTCAGGCAAAAACGAAGTTTTTTAATAAACTTTTATTTTCATATTCAAGGTAACGCATGTACACAATTGATGTGGAAATAAATAACTAGAAATGACTCTTAGAAACTTCCATTTCTCCCTCAAACTCAATTTTTTTAAGTCATGAGTTTTTTTAAGATTTTAAGAAAAATGACAACTATAATACTGAAAGAAAAAAGGAAGCACAAGTTTGTACAGAAACATATAACCGGCTGATTACAGAGCTTAACTGGTGTCAATAGTAAAGCAAGACAAAAAAAGCACACAAAGACACAAACACTCTTCAATAAATTTACTCAAACAGTTTTGCTCACTGAGAAGAAAAAAGGCACAGATTTAAGAGGAGAATAGTGATTAAGAATATTGGAAATGGGGCTCAGCCAAAAAGTCTGGGGAAAAAATGAAATCTTTCCAATTATTTGCCTTCATTAAAATGAGTTTTTAAATTAAATTGTATAAACATATGATATAAACTTGGTACTTAGGAGTTGTCTTTGTATATTTCCTCTATGTACAAATATTTGTATACAATTTCAATGTTCCTTATATATTTCCTGTATATCAAACATTCAGGGCTTCCCAAATGCATACTCAAGACCTTGTGGAGCTCTGGAAGCTGGAGAGCCCCAGTGGCGTTCTGTCAGAATAGCTGGAAAGCAGGAAAGACCAATCAAATATAGTCATCTTCAACTGGCTCTCCGTTGACATCACAATAATGGATAAAGATGGCCACTACTCGCTGAAACACACCCTTCTTCATCTGACGCATCTCGGGAAATTTCCTCGCCTATAGTTTCCATACAGATGTCTGCAGACAGCTGCCCTTTCCTTCAGCGGAGCATAGATAGTGCCTTGGAAATAAGGGGAGATATGAAGGATAGGATTAGAATGCTTTGGAAGGTCACTCTAAACTTATATATGGTAGCATAAAGCCAATGATATAGTACTCATAGCTCACGATGAGGCTCGCTATCAGTTCAGAAAGACATCATGTCAGATGTCCAGGACAGCATACATTGCTACAGGCCCAAGGGGAAAATGCACCAGAAGTGAAGTACTTCTTAATAAATATCCATTTCTTCTTCTAATTTGTTTTTGAACCACACCCAGCAGTGTCCAGGGGACTATACAGGTTGTCAGGGACTGAACCCAGGTTTGCTGCATGCAGGGAACATGCGGCTATGTTCAGGAGAGTGACCCCTGTTCAGAACGGGTATGACTCCAAGACCAAAATGAATCAACTTTCTCTCTAAATATCTTGACCAAATATAAGTTAGCATATGTTACCTCACAAAAAGCATCAGAATAATCAGTATAACCAAAACAATTTTAAAATAAAATAGCTGACCACATCTTCAAAAGGCATAATGCAATCACAAACATGTAGTACAGTAAGAAAATTCCTTTGAAGGAATCCTTCCCATCTACCTTCATCATGAGACAACTGATCAGCTGAATTAAACATGTATACCTATTTCTCATCAGGGGAGAAGCAAATAATAACACAAAGCAAACAGAACATTAACATAAGGAGTGATTTAAATGTTATAATGCTCCCATCTCACAAATTAATACATTTCTAAAAGACTAGAATATACTAAAAAGAAGAGAATCCAAAGTGAACTCAGGCCATAATTACTTTCTTCATCATCTTCAAAGTCATATCTGGCGAAGCTATTGGGCTCTGCTGCTCGTAGAGACCTTAACCAGGGAAAGTCCGAGATCATGGAATATGGAGCTCCATCCACAACACCTAAAACAAAAAAAGAGGTTAATATCTATGGGACTACAGTGACGTCAAACAAGATGACCACCTGGAAAAGTAAAATGAACTTTCATTCACATGGCGAAAAAGTAGCAGAGACAAAAACATAGATGCCAACTCTAGTTCTGCCACTAACTAATGTGACCTGCTCATCCTCTACATTTGCTAAGGATATTTTCCTCTCACTTGTATCACTTGTCTTCCCGTTGTTCATAGATTTGCTGGAGCGGGCACCAGTATATCTCCATACTTCTTGTTGCAGGCCCAAGGGCATCTGCTCGCACTCAGGAACACAAAGAGCCTCAAACCATTCATTCAGGTAATGGGAATGAGGTCTATAATTGTTACTGGTTTTTGGCATATCAAATACAACACGGGTATCTTGCCAGGCTCTGCCGTTTGGGTGGGATACTCTCAGTAGTAGGCTCTCAGGTAGTGCATTTACTGATGAACTGCAACAGGGAGAGATCAGCTTATCTCTTGGGTGGAGCTCTGATGAGCTGTGGAGTCCAGATGTTGAAAATGGAGGCCCTCATGGTGTGGGGGTTCCTCTGGCTACTTGCAAGGTTCTCTTGGGATGGCGGGAAAGGGCTAGAACTCGCCTTCCCTCCCGGATGCCTCAATCAGCTGAGCACAGGAAGAGCCGGTAGCAAATCTGCCCTGTGTATCTGTGTATCTTGGATTTTGGACTGGCTTGGCGTACAGATAGTGAGATGACTGGCTATGTAGTCACATGGTGGTACTGGGCTCCCGAGATCAAGCTGAACTGGATGCATTACAACCAGACAGTTGATATTTGGTCAGTGGTATGCATAATGGTCGGGCTGTTGACTGGAAGAACATTGTTTCCTGGTACAGACCATATTGATCAGTTGAAGCTCATTTTAAGACTCGTTGGAAGTCCAGGGGCTGAGCTTTCCTCTCACTACCCATAAAAAGAAGTAAGGTCAGGTGCCCTCTCCTGTCCCTCCCAACACTCTGAAGCAAGTTCAATCTTTACTTTGGGTGTTTTGATCCTTACTTTAGGTATGGTAAAAATGCACAGGAGAGAAATGTTTATCTGGTCCTTGCCACATGTAGCTATTTCAACCACCCATAACTTTGAAAAACCTAAGATTTCTTCCATCCCCGTCTTCCCTAAGAAATGTCTTAGCTAAGAGTCAATCACCCATAACTGGGGGGCTGTTAACAATAGTACAGTGGATCCAGGCCACTCATCTTGCACATGGCGGACCCATGTTCGATCCCTTAAACCCTGTATGGCAGTCCCCAGAGCACTGCCAGGAGTGACTCTTAAGTGCAGAGCCAGGAGTGAGCCCTGAATATCCCAAGTATGGTCTCCCAAACAAACAAAATATCAGGGCCAGAGCAATAGCACAGAGGGTAGGGCGTTTGCCTTGCATGCGGCAGACCTGGGTTCAATCCCCAGCATCCCATATGGTCCCTCGAGCACTGCCAGGAGTAGTTCCTGAGCAAAGAGCCAGGAGTAACACCTAAGCAATGCTGGGTGTGACCCAAAAAAAAAGCAAAAAATAAATAAAGAAATAAATAAATAAAAGTCATAATCTTCACCACTGTAAATGTGCACCTTCTAGAGTATAGATTTCTCTGCCCCAGGGGTACTTGGGGTACTTCTTTAAGTCATCTTCACTTCGCGTGGCTTCAGGGAAGAATTCATACTTTATGAGCTCTCTGGAGACAAAAGAAAAATGCAGTAAAAATTACAAAGTGACCCTGGTGTGTGGAAGACAGAAACTTAAACTATGTAAGAGTTATATTCTACTGATTACCTCAAAGCATTAAATATCAAACAGGGGGCCAGAGCAACAGCATAATGGGTAGGATGTTTGCCTTGCACGTGGTCAACCGGGTTCAATCCCTGGCATCCCATATAGTCCCCCAAGAATTGCCAGGAGTAATTTCTGAGCAAGGAATCAGAAGTAACCCGAGTGTTGCCGGGTGTGACCCAAAAAAGCAAAAATAAATAAATAAATAAATAAATAAATAAATAAATAAATAAATAAAAAACCAAAAGTAACATACAGTCAAACTAGAGAATGTGTATCTAGTTAAATTGAAATAACTTTCTTCACCATCTCTTAAATCATACCAGAGTAAGAAAGGTATTCTCTAAGCAAGTGTCTTGTGAATGTATGATGCTTAAGAAACATAAAAATATCTGATTTTCTGATGTTGGCCTCTTTGGCACGCCCTAAGACTGAAAGGAATAAAATCAAAATAGTCTGTTTTGCAACTTTCCTGAAGGCTAAGTATGAAAAGGTACAAATGTTATTCATGCTTTACAGTTTAAGTGTTGTCTAGAACTGAGTATTAGAAGTAGATAAAAGAATATGCATGATAACCCCTCAGAGTATATATTGCAAATCACAATGCGCTAAAGAAGAGACAGAAAGAGAGAAAAGTGCCTGCCATAGATAAGGATGGTAGGGGAGGGAAAAGGGACACTGGTGGAGGAAATGTGCACTGGTGGAGGGATGGGTGCTGCAATATTATATGACTGATCCCAATCATGAACAGCTTTGTAATTGTTTATCTCATGGCGATTTGATAACATTTTAAAAAAGTTAAAAAAACTGAAAAACAATTTTAAAAAGTTTAAGTTTTGGAGCCTCAAGAGGCAGAGTACATGCTTTATAGGTGCAGGTTTTGGTCCTTAGCAATATTTGGTGAGCTGGGAGCAATCCTGAGCATAAGGCAGTTAGCAGCCTAAAAATCAAAACAAGAGGGCCAGAGGGTTGGCGCAATGGGCTGTGTGCATGTTCTTGTTTGATTCCCCACTGTGCTTGGTTTCCCAATGACTACAGAGCCTGCTAGGTGTGGCCCAAATATTTTTTAAAGTTTATTGTTATTCCCTTAGTTTTCATTCACACCGCATTTCATATTCCAGAAAGACATCAAAACAAATAATCTAGAAATGTTAAATTTAGAATGTTTCATGAAGCCCTCATTAGGGGAAAGACCGAAAAGATTCTCCGGGAATCCAGATTACTTACTGATTGATGTTTGCAATTGTGTCCATCCAGCTGCGAATTCGCACTTTGTTCCGGACATTGGGAGGGTTACTGAATTCATGGATAATACAGATGTGATAGGGGTATGGACCACTAAATAACTTCTGCTCCAATGTTAGTGTGTCCACCTATGGAAGAAATCAGAGCAGACTCAAAACAAGGGGGAAAAAAACAGTTTAGAAAACAATCTCCTCGGGTATGGATAATCCTTTCTTGGGCCCTTAGTTTTAGAATCTCCACTAACTGAAAGTCAAACAGTTACAGTCAACCCTGAACACTGCTTACCATGATGGGAGTAAGGTTTAAGCAAATACTTCTGACCAGTTTGACTTACATCTATTGGTATGAAATGCACATTAAAGCAGAAACTCTGGATTAAGGTTAACTTTTCACAGGAATCAATCTACTTCCAAATATGCCCTTTACTGATTTAAATGTTGACTGCATTATTGAACGGGACCACAGCCACTCTAGACATATGCCAGCTCCATGCCCCCAGTTTCCTCTCCAAGGATGCCTTTTCGTGAAAGCCCCTGGCCATCAAGCTCCCCAAGAAGGCAAACCTCTTAAGGGAAGAAGAAAAACCTGTGCATTTTTCAGTCACAGAAAAAATTCTAGGCACCCAATCGACAGTTTGTTGAAATGATGGTTTTGGGTATAAGGATCAAACACTGTCTGCCAAGGCTGTTGAACATTTCCCTTAAAGTTGCTTTAGGCATCAAGTACAATCTCACATAATGTTTACTCTTCACAGTAAGAACAACAGCCTAACTGGTCTTGCATTTCACATGTACTAATTTAACCCTGCAATAACTGGGTTTCTATTCTTTTAATTTCACATGCCAAGAAACAGGTATAGAAGTTCAATCTGATAGAGGTCAATGAATGAGATCTGTACAGGTAGTTTCAAACCAGAGTCTACACTCTTCACTACAGACACGCAAGTTCTAGTAAGTACAAAAGCTTGATGAACTCCCTCATCATACAACCTGCTAAAAGCTAGCAAAGTACTGTATCAACAACTAGAAATATAATTTAAAAAGGTTGGCAGGGTATTTTTTATTTTAAAAAAGGTCAGAATCTCAAGAATTATTATACTATCAGGCAGAGCAAATGATAGATGCTAAACTCAGAAACTGAAAAAAAAATGACTGCAATATGTCTAGCATCAGAAAGGAGCAATGTATTACCTGCTGCATTGGGCGTAGGTATATGATGCGGTTTCGCTCAGGAGGCATCCTTAGTATCTGATCTAGTACCTGGTCCATATTCAGTTTCTTACACTGTGCATAGTCAAATCGGTTTACAATTGGAGCATTTTCTACTTTTAAATGTTTTAGTACCCTGCACCTGGTAGCTACAAAATGGAAACAAAGGTTTCATAATTACTCAACACAAAGCAGTAGGACAAGGGACAGATTATTTGAAATCATCTTTTGAGGACTGATTCAATTTCTACCAACGTAAGTCCGCAGAGCGTAGACACTGGTAACACTGTAACTCACAGCTAACATTACTTGAAAATAAAATTCTTTTCTACTCAAAAGAAGGCAGTCACCATGATGCCAGAAGGATATTAAGGTGCTTTTTCTAAGACTTTACAGGCAAGAAACCCAAATTCCAGAGTTGTCTAAACACTGGTATTGTTAAGGAAATGTGCAATGAAAATTAGTGATAATAACTACTAAGTGATCTAATTTTATGATTCAAGTAAGCCATCACATATATTATCTTAGATTTCCACACAGGAAATGAACAAAATGACCTCAATTCCACAAGTATAAGAAAAGCATCTTGATAAAAAGATCCTATTTTTGGTTCAGTCTAAATTTTTTTATGATCCAATGTGGCAGCTTCTAGCTATCAATAGTTAAAAAAAAAAATCCCAACTATTTTAAATAAAATAAAGCGAGCAATTCAGTTTCCTAGGCAACTGTTCAACATCCATCTGTGGTCAGTGGTTTCATTAAGTAACGCAGAGATATAAAGATCCTGACCTCAGTAAAATACCCCCATCTCCCTTTTTTCCCTATAAAAGTCAAGTATATGATTCTCAGAATTCAGGGGAAAAGCAGATCTCTGACAGACTAAAAGGCTGATTCCTTGTCTTTTTGTTTTAGAAGAAAACTCTTATTCGAATGTGGTAACTTATTAGATATTTGAAAATCTTTTGGTTGGAACTGAATATCAGCCTTATCCATATGGGATGTCGGGATTAAACTTCGGACTGGCCACGTGCAAGGCAAATGCCCTACAGGCTGTGCTATCGCTCCAGTCCCTGAAGTGCCACCTCTTAACAGGAAACATGGGTCTGGGATCAGAACTCAAAAAGGAAATTTCTGATTTCTAGTGATTTCTACTTCAATTTTAGTTTTTCTGATTTCTGGTTTTAGTTTTCTGATTTAATTTTTGATTTCTATTGAAGGTTCTGTTTTAACTTTAATTTTTCTATCTGCTGTCTGGGTTTCTCCTAGTTTGACAAAACATTGGCTAAAAAATTGTCTTTATAACTACTAGAATCATAGACGTGAACAGAAAAACAAAAACCACCTAATTCTTTTGCAATAAAATAGAAATACTTTCCCAGTGTTTACTAGAGGTAAGAACCTGTACTATATGTATATTCACATATACACATAAACATACGTATCAACCAGTGCATTTACCTTGTAAGGGTAAATGATTATTTATAAGATGAAAGTAATTATTCATATTTTACAGAATATACACACTCTGCTCAAGGCAAGGCGTCAGTCTGATTGCCATAAATTTTTAAATGGGGAGCTATCAAAAATAGCCTTTTAAGTGTAAAGTAAGAAACCACAGAGATTCTGTGCAGAAAAACTAATGATCTAAAATTTGAGACATTCACACAAAGTAGTATCATGTTATTTGTTCAGAAATAAACATGAAAGATGGAATAGAAGAATCTCTAGTAATCCACTGGACTAAATGGTGGGAGTAGATGGGACAGGCAATGAAAGAAAAACAACTCAAATATGAGCAGGACTAATGATAACGTGTCATGAGCTGAGGATATGATTAAGTATCTCAACCAAGACTGGAGCAGCTATTATGCATGTAAGGATTAGCCACTACTCCCTAACAAAACACACGTTTACATATAAGCATGTCCACCATCACATAGTCAGCAAAGGAGAGTCAAGATTTAAAGCAGGGTCTATTTATTTCAAAGTCTGTATAGGGTGCTAAAATACTTTGCCAGATTAGGTAACCATAATCATTTGGAAAGACAAGTAGAAAGGCTATTTTAGAATACGAGCCACGTCTCTACACAAAGAAACTTCTATGGAATTTCTCAAATTATACAACAAAGAGATAATTATAAATTATCCAAGAAATTTTAATTTTATTGTTGGGATGACACCTAGGAGCAACTAGGGACATGGCTACTCCCAGCTGTGCTTAGGGGCTGGGTAGTACAAGGGACAGAACCAAGGATTCCAGCATCCAAGAACCCAGTTCCATCCCTAGTCCCCAATATTTCTTGAAAAAATCATACAGAATGACAATTATGAGTCCGACATTCCTTCCATTCAGGATTGCTTTTGTATGACACATTCTTTCACTCATGATTGCTTTTGTATGCATAAATACATACCATGGATGAACATCATCTTGGGACAGTCTTTTAACACTAGATCTGTGATGCCACAGTTGGTCATAGTGACTCCAACAAGATTCTTAGATTTTAATACAAGGACCTATAAGGAGAAAAGAACTTAGATGAATGTTATTTGGGGAGGGGGAGTACAACTAAAATGCAGTTATCACCAATTTTCTTTTCACAAAAATAAATGAAAGTTTAGTTCCTCTCTAATATCTACAAACTTCACTGATTTGAAATGTAACTAGGGCTATGTCTTCACCTGCACATGGTCATCCTCAATCACAGGATCACTGGTACTGGTGGATTTATCTGCCGTCCGCTCGCTTCATAGCATGACGTGACTTAGTTTTGGCAACCTCTAGAAAAAGAGGAAAACCCAAATTTTGGCCTTTTTTTTCTCCTTTCAACAGAACATATTCAACTGTAATTTATAAACTATACAATGGAAATCAAACATATAAAAGTTGATGGGAATACATAAATGTAAGTCGATAGGAATACAGTCTGAGAGCTATTTTCAACTGACTATTTAAAACCAAGATTACCTTCCATTATCTCAAACGCTCGACATGGAACTCCCCATTTCTTTTCATAATAACTGTCTCAACAATCTAACATTACTAATCTAACTTAACCCAGCCTATGTATGTATACTTGTGGGTTAAATTTGACTTTTAGTCTTGCCTGTTCTTAACTCAATTCCACATCAGATTCTTATAATTTCCAATGCCATTTTTGTTTGTTCTGTTTTACTTCATTTTTTGGGGCCACTCCTAATGGCTCCACCTGCTGCACCATTTCTCTAGCCCTCAATGTCGGTATTTCTGAAGCAACGTAAACATCTTCTGTCCAGAATACTTTTCCTGACTTCACTTCTTTAAAAACTATCCCTAAAATATCCAGCTCTAACACCATCTACTCAAAACTGATTAATCTGGATTCCTAAATAAGTTTTTCTGTAATTCCTTGTGCTATTTTTTTCTTCATTTAACTTAAGGCAATATCTTTTTATCATTGCTGCAATGAGCTAAAATTAAAATTAATTGAATGAACTGGCAATCAACATTTAAGTGAGTGCTTAATGTTGTTTTTGATTCAGAAATTCAAAAATAACAAATATTTACTGAATGCTTATTGTGTATCAGGCACTTTGCCAAAGATTTTATTGGAATTATCTAATGTAATCCTAATATAGATCCCTGACATAGATTTACAACATTCCTCATTTTACAAATTAGATACAGACACCGTGAAACAGCTTGCCAATGTCTAAGTGGTTGTGACCCAAGAATCAAAAATCTCCCAGGCAATCTGGTGCCAGTCACTCTACCAGAAAACCTGAAATCCTGCATCTATCAAATCCTGGTTAGTAAGACCTGAATACAAGACATCATAAACTACAGCTGACCATCTACTCTTCGAATCATTCTACCTGGTAATTCTCAAATTCAGAACAGGAAAGACTGAAAGGAAAAACAAAGGGTGTGAAGGTGTAAGTACTGCAAAAGCACAGAGTGGAGCCACAGTACAGGGGTAGGGTCCTGCCTTGCACGCTGCCAATTCGGTTTTAAGCCCTGGCACACTATATGGTCCCCAAGCACCATCAGGTGACTCCCTGAGTGCAGAGGCCAGAGTAAGCACTGAACACTGCCAGGTGTGGCCCCACATAAACACACACACACACACACACACACACACACACACAAAATACAAAGGCTCTAAGAAATGGGCTTAAATGGGAACTTCCTGATGTCTTTTAGACATCCAGAACCTTTTTTCATGAACAGTGAAATTTTACTACGCATAATAATCTGACTGATCAAGATTACTCACTAAACTGTCTCTAAGGTCCTTTATGGCAAACAACGCCCTGAAGAATTCTGAAGGGAACCCTGGAAAGCTTCTTCCATGAGGCAGGAGTGACAGTACAGCATGGTAGGATGTTTCCTTTGCATGCTGATGACCCAGTTTTGATCTCTGGCACACCATTATGGTTCCCCCAAGCTTGCTAGGAGTGATCCCTGAGTGTAGAGTCAGAAGCTCTGAGCACTGCGGGATGTGTCCCCCCCTCCATCCGTGCCAACCAATACACCCAGCTCCTCCAAAAATAAACAACTTTCTTTCATAGTATTTTCAGATGACTGTCAACATAGCTGCTATAATCGATAGTAGGTTCTGGTTCCCTTTCTCAACAGGACAAAAATGAAAACAGAAGAGATCTGTCTCCATTCCTTCAAGACAACACTCAAGTAAGAATCCTCTGGCCTTCTCTTTTCAATCACCTGACTTTGTGTATGTGTGTGTTTGGGCCACATGTGGCTATACATTGGGCTCACTCCTGTGGGCTCAAGAAATGATGTGGGATACCAGGACTGAATCCTCATTGGGCACATGTAAGGCAAGTACCTTAACTGCTATACTATCATTCTGATCCCTATCACCTGACTTTCAAACTTCCCACTTCTATGGACTGCAATTTTTTTCCCTTTCCCTTTTCAACTGATCAGAATATGAAGTTCAGTGTTAAATTTCCTACTCTACAAAATATCCAAACTGTTACTTGTTTTCTTAGGAAAGTTATAAAACTTGGTCACATTTTACAGTACTCACCCTGAAAAACAAAGACTTCCCATAGTAAAAAATAAAATAAAAATTTTCTTATACTTTCTTCTTTGTTTAGGGTTAATTCTTAGTCATTTTACACATACACTAACATCAACATACCTTATCTGATGGATCCTACCACTTATTAACGTCACAATTATTCACTGAGCCCCAAACCAAATAAGATACTGTGTTAGAAGGTGGGTCTATAATGATGAACAAGCAGACAACGCCCTCATGAAGCTAAGACAGACAGCAAACACAGAGTGCAACATGATGCAATTAACATTAGTGTAGAAGAGACTACTGAAACACAGAAAAGCAGAGCAATCAGTCCTGGGGTAGAAGGGGTAAAATGGTTAGTATTTATGACAATTGCATAGTAAATCTAAATGCTGGTTTTTAACCCAGTTATTTTGTGATATTTATTTTATAAAGTATTACAATTATAAGAAATTTATAGGCATTTATTCCCAAAATAGGACCTCACAAGATAAATAACCACACTTACATAAGGCTATAAACTGAAAACCAAATTAAAGCCCAAGTGCTTTCTTTGATATACTTAAAAAAACTCTAACAATTAAGTTTGATGCTTTGTTAGTTATATCTTCCCTTTAAACGTTTAAAGTAGAATGGCCAAGAGATAAAATGCTGTATTTAAATAACAAGTTAAAAGTCACTCAAACAACTTGCCATAGAGACCCAGAATTAGTACTTTGACACCTGTTAAAAAGATTTAATTAAAGTAAATAAACATTTGCATCATGTTTAAAAATATTTGGAAATAATCTGTCTCATACAGACACATCGGCAAAATATATCAACCTTCACAAATGGATTTTTAATAAACACCTAAAAGTTTGTCAATAATTTGCCTAATTATTAAATTTTAGAGTTCTAGTCACAAAACAAGTCAGAAGGAAATGATTAAGAGAATAGCAGAACAGAAGGCAAAAAAGCCAAATACAGCATTAAATGAAGGTTGAACATTAAAAATCAAATATCTGTAACAGGAACTCTACAAGAGACAGAGGACAAAACTGGATATAGGACAGTCCTCAGAAGAGTTCTGCTATAAGATGGACTCCATCTCTTTAGTCAATGATTGGAATGAAAATTCCAAATAAAGCTCAGCTTTGACAAAATAAAAGATAGGTACAACTACAAAAAATAAATGATAAATATATGACTAGACAAGGAAATTCTTTTAAAGAATTATAAGACGGATGAGAACACTAACAGAACAGACTGCTGAGAGATGCCCTGTGTATGGCAAACAGTGCACGAGTAAACATTTTTGAAATGTCAAGAGGATGAACATCAATAAAAAGCACTGTAACAAAACGTGATATCTTGAAATAAAAATTACAGCTCCCATATCTAAAACTATATTGATGAACCAAAATATATGAACAATTATCTGAACCAGTATCTGAACAGCAGTAAAAATAATTATAAAGGTTAACATGTGGATCTGAGTTTATATATACGAAAACTTGAGCACAAAATAACGCTATAATGAGGTGTTTCTCTTTAACAGGTAGTTTCAATTTGGGATGACGGCTGGTGGTAAAGGCGCACAATATGGGGTGCATTAGTGCCAATGAGCTAGATACTTCAAAATGGTTAAAAAATTAAACTATGTTACTTTAACACACACACACACACAAAACACACACACTCACACACACAATTAAATCCAAGCTGGAAAAATATTTTCATCAAATGACAGGTTTCAACTAATGCCAAATCGCAAGACAATTTTACTATGAGTTTATGTTGCTATATGACGATTATCACATAACTAAGGTCTATTTATTTCATAAAAGCTTGTTTCTGTTGGTTTAACTACATATTCAAATAGTTCTTAACAGACTGTTATTCAATAATAGGCACTGATGATTTAATATTGCTGGGAGGAGGGGAGGAGATAATTTTTAATAAGGTGAAAATATAAACAGGATTACAATTAAGAAGTGTAATCAATTAAGAAGTGCAGCACACCTCTACATTCATACATGATAACAAAATTATAAACATATATGTTTCCAGTACCATTTCATTCAAATAATTCCCAACTAAACTACTTACCTGCGTATCTCCTGACATACCTAACAGGAAGCAAAACTAGACTTCAGAAAAAATATGGACCAGTACTACAGATATAAGGGTATTTCCCCCCCACATATTTCCACAACCCCAGTAACTTCAGGACCTTACCTTTGACTACGGTTTACAACTTGACTAAATCAAGACTTCTGTAGTAGGGGATGGGAATACAATTAATTACCGGACTTAGACATCAGAATCAATCTTGTCAATATCAAGTTAGATCAATATAAAGTTGTAGTTTTCTTTAAAACATACGTTGTTTTTCTGGGTGAATCTTTTACAAGCTGTTTTGTACTCCCCCCACCCCCCCACCCCCATTGCTGACAATTAGTTGCAAATCTTTGATTCACAGAACCCCCACATAAAACTCTATTTGCCAAAAGGGCTTTTATGTACGCAGGCCTCTGGAGATGAACCAATGCCCTTCTCGGTGCTAATCTGCAGGTGCTAATTCTGGGAGCATTGTCATACCTGACTCAGAGACCAGCAGTACATGGGAGAGTCTGCTCCTGGCCCTTGTCAGGGGTCTCCGAGGGAAGTCTTCATTAGACTGCACGTCACAGCTCTCAGGCTGGGAGCTCCCCCCTCCTGTCCTCACCTGCAGCCCCAGAGCCACTCCCCCATTAGTTCTCTCAGCATGTGCTGGGCCCGAAGACCCCCCCTTGTGGAAGAGTCCTAAAGGAAAAGGCGGATCTCGTACCATCCGGGCCATTCACAACACAGGCTCGGCTGGTTGAAGGACGTTCCTCATCAGAACACCTGCTAGTTCTCCTTTGGGATTCCTGGGGCCTGTGACAGCAGCATCTGGGGCAGACAGAACTCTCTGCATCTCCCTCCTCCATGGCCTCAGAGTCCTCTGACCCAGCGGGGAGCAGACACACTGCCTGGACACATCCACTTCTGGAGGGCTAGGCTCTGAGGAGCCGCCGCTGTTCACCGTCCTTACAAAGTCGGGCTTTGAGAAGCAGTGCTGTGTGAGCTGGAGTTCCCCACTGTGCTGGCGGCGGGCTGCTGCAGCTGGGATACACATCCTTGTTTTTTTTCTTTTCAGGAATATCCCTAGCTGCTTTCATATCGGCTTTGATCTGCTCACTGGTGACCTGACAGCCTTTCTCACAGCTGCTTTCCTCGAGGGGAAACTGCTTCGACTGGCCCATCTGATGGGAGTTGTACCTCTTTCGAAGTGGAGTCTTGCCTTTTCCACTTACTGCTTACAGAAAAAGAAGAATGGCCCGAGGAAAAGAAAAGATTTCAGTACAAATTCTGGACAAAACGCAAGAGCAAATCTGGAACAGGAAACAATGCAAACTAACGTCCTAGAGCATAATGGTGACCACATCACTCAGCCGCTCAAAATGCGCTCACGTCTCCTTATTTAAGGTTTAGGCTCCTTAGCTCAGCCTTCCAGGCTTTCCGCTGCCAGCCCCTCCATGTGTTCTGCACTCCAGTCAAAACTTCCCTAACCACCTGTCTTGCTCTCTTGGTGTGCATCTGTCCGCCTCTTCTAGACCCCCCACCCCCAAATCCCTAAAGCACTTTTATCTTTGTTTCTCACTTGACCCTCCATGAGAGCAGAGGTCCTCTAGAAAGAAAAAGAAGTTATGACTTCATAGTTCCTGGGGCACAATCAGGGTCAACAACTATATGAAGGAGTATTTAAATAAGGCCTTATCTGGCTCACAGATCTAGTTCCTAAATTCAGAAACTGAATTTTTTAGGAAACAGGTTAATTTCCTGGTCACAATACTTTTCCTAAATTTCAGTTTCCATAAAAGACATGATTTTCTTACAAGGAGTAAAATAAGAGTTAAGTGGCCAGTATGGCCAGTAAATTATTTCAACTCGAAAGAACTGAGATTTCCATACTCAGATTCAGTGTAAAACGCACACTGAACATTCAAACATATTAGGGAGGAAGGTAGGTACCAAAGGACTAACAAGAGGCCAAATTAAAAATGTTTTTTTTTTTTTTTTTTTTTTGTGGCTGAAAGTGGTTAAGTATAGGGTTCTGAAAAACAGAAGGGAAGGAAAAGGAAGACTCTAAAATCTAAAAGTTAAGAGAATTAAAACTAATTCTCTTAAAACTAATGAGGCAAATGGTGGAACGCTATTGAAGGTATTTTAGGCAGGTAAGGGATTTTGGGACTCTCTTGAGCACCATAGCGACCACCAACATTGATTAAGCACGCTGAAGAGATTATCAATGGGGAATTGTTACTCTGATCAGCCCTCACTGTAGGCAGAGGTCTCTGACTAACCTAACACCCTGATGCCACAATTTCCTAAGCCCTCCTCTGCGGGACCCACAATTCTCATGTCCTCACTCCACTGATGCCCGATTTCAGTGTTAGGATTTTGCTACACCTGCTCTCAATAGTGCCTCCCAGATTCCCTCCCTTGTTGCTTGGCCTTTCTTGATGCCTGTGACATTTTGTAAGAAATAGGCAGCTATACCACAAGATGTGGTGGCAGTACATAAAGGCCAAGTGTCAGTCTCCGGGATGGCTCTCACTAACAGGACACTAGTAAGAGTCATCTCTCACCTGACAATTCTCGGGACTGCACCGAATCACCAGATTTGTCTTCACGCTCAGAATAACGCCGAGCACCATTCTTAGGAATCCAGACTTCTTGGAGTTCTAGACTGTCTTCCTCATCATCACTCTCTGAATCGTGAACAGTAATTGGGGTTGGTTTTACTACACGCTGAAGACCACTGGGTCCTAGAAAATAAAACACCAGCCTTTCATATACTTTATAGTCAGAAGGGTTCTCATTCACAATACTATTTGCAGAGCTCTGGGTTGCCAGAGATGTTCTGGCCTCCCCTTATCACTTGTTTGAATGGATTACATATTTGGAAAGTGTGAAAGACTTTAAAGCATTATGTGAATACTATGATTAATATGTCAATCATTGTTATATATTTCTAAAGTCAAGTTAAAAAATCTGGACCTCACCATCTTAAAAAGTCACATAAATGGTCATAACCATTTAAAAAAGTAAGCTAGATATTTCCCCCAACTGTACAAATGTCTGAGTGAAGCAAATAAGTGAAGCAAATAAATATACAAGTGAGAAACCCATGGCAATCTGTGAGCATTCTCTAAATAGAGTATCTATTTATTGGAATTAGCAGTTAAGTTATTTTCAGTGTAGCGGAACACCAGCATGGTGCTGGAGAGGTGTTCAGGGCCTCTCCCAGAGGCTCTCCGTGTACTACTGCAGGCCTGAGGACTGGTGCGCAGGTCCAACCTTATGGTAGGTTTGTGCTCTGCCTTTGAGTCATCTTTCCTGCCCCAGTAATGTGTCCTTAACAGATTGGTTGTATATTATAATTGAGTTTTTGTATTTACATTAAAAAATGTTTTCATGGTAATGTATCTTATAAACCTTCAGCATTTATGGTTTTGATTAATGATAAGTACTTGATCCAGTAAAATGAAAGGTCCAAGGAACCATGCCTGTCACTCTGTAAAATGCCTGGCAGAGCAGGAATTCCTTAAGTATTTGCTGAATTAATGACGTTATCTGTAAGACACTTAAAATAAATGTAGTTAAAGATGTTTTCAACTCAAAGGGCTTCTGTTTCAATTCCAACAGATTAGCAGTGAGAAAAAGCGTTCTGACTTTTGTTCCTGGATCCCTGGCTCAGTAGCCTTGAGAAAACAGGTCGGATTTCTAAAAATCATTAGTTTCCTCATCTGTAAAATGAAGGGTTTTATTATCTAATCTTGCTGGCCCTTATGACTTTGTATTCTTTTTTTTTTTTTTGGCTTTTTTGGGCCACACCCGGCGAATCTCAGGGGTTATTCCTGGATCATCACTCAGGAATTACTCCTGGCAGTGCTCGGGGACCATATGGGATGCCGGGGATCAAATCCTGGTCAGCTGCGTGCAAGGCAAACGCCCTCCCGCTGTGCTATTGCTCCAGCCCCTGACTTTGTATTCTAATGGCAGAAACTAGATCTTGATCTTTACTAAATCAGCACAAATTTTCTACTCTCATCCTCATTCCAACTGAAGAAGAATATAAGCACAATAAGCTTCCAAGTACAACTGAGAACGCTGCGAGGGGTCCTCCTGAACATTGCTTGTGGGGCACAGAAACAGCATAAACCAAAAACCAAAAACCTTGCAGTGGGGAGCATTAGTATAATACAGGTGCTACAATACAGTAACAGCATGAAATACTATTCTGCTATGAAAACATCATTTAACAGATCATCCACTAGAAAGCTTGAAAAATCATTCTCAGTGTTTTTCTCTCTTCCTTTGAGTCAAATCTGAGTTTTCAAAACCAAGAAAGCGTAAAGTCATGATTTACCCGCTTGTTCCTCATCAACATCCACAGGAATAACCGCCTGGCTCTGAGCTGGAGTCTCCAGTCCACTCTCGGCTACTTCTCCATCTTCTTGCGCCACGTCTTCCATTTCATTCAATGCTTCAAAGAAAGATAAACACAGTCAAGGTAGAAACCAAGAGTTCTAAGCTCCACAGTGGCACACAAAACTGTATTTATTGCCTCTAAGGAGTAAACCCACCATTAGGCCCACTTTGCAAAATGGCATGTAAATTGTTCACCGCACAGACATTAACAATCAGCAACTGATTAATCTACAGAAGAAATCACAAAGGGAAAAAACCATTTGGTGAAGAAAGCCTGTTTTTATAAGGCAGTTGAGAGAAAGTAAGGAGAAAGGAGAGACATAGTTGAGAGAAAAGAGCAGTGTTCCTTCTGGAAAGTGTTTCTTGAAAAGGCTACATAAGGAAAGCTTCCAACTCCCACTAAACTATTTGCTAGAAGGAAGTGTGAGCCAGTACCAAGATCACCTGATAAGCTTCTAGAAGCTGTTGAATGACTATGTGTTGGGAACGCAAGCTGAAAATATGTACTTCCCTTTCCCACATTCAAGTGCACCTAGTACTGTTTTTGGCAACAGAAAGGCAGGATTATTGGGGCCAGAGGGATAGCACAGCGGGTAGGGTGTTTGCCTTGAATGCAGCCAACCCGAGTTCCACCTCCGGTGTCCCATATTGTCCCCCAAAGCACCGCCAGGAGTAATTTCTGAGTGCAGAGCCAGGAGTGACCTCTGAGCAAAGCCGGGTGTGACCCAAAATGCAAAAAAAAAAAAAAAAAGCAAAGGCAGGGTTATACTCCCTAATATTAGTCAAACGTTTTACCACCATCAGTCTTTAGTACAGTAAATAGTGTCCATCAGTAATTTTATTTATTTATTCCCAAGGATAGACCCTCTGTGCAATTTCACATCAGTAAGCCTCCATCTACTTTACCTTAAGAGAGACAAAATGCTCACTTTTAGTAGAGGACCCGAAACAAAATAATTACTGGACTTTGCTAGCTTTTGATATGATTAAATCCAAAACTCTGAAGATCACATCATTCAGTGCAAAAAAAAAAAAATGAAATTCAATGAACTCCTCTGAAGAAACGTGCAGTAAGAAAAAAGGAAGTCCAAGTCAGAAGTGGATTACAAGCGATGGCACGAGCAAAGGAAATGGAGACAAACACTGTCAATACGAGGAAACTGAGGAAAACGGTTTTAGACAGAAAATATTTCCGGAAAGAAGTGAGTAACAATGCAAACATTGCTGAGACGTCAAATGTGGCGAGAATGAAGAAATAATCACCAGTTTCCTAACAGTCACTGATGACTCTGCCAAGGGTCAAAATGGAGAGAACATGTGAAAGGAGAAAAAGAGAAGAGAACAGGCAGACCTGTAATCTCAGCACTCTAAAGGAATTCAAGTGCTATACACAGAGCAGATTCAGGAATCAGAACACCCTAGCTCCTAGCCATTCCTGGGTCAAGAGCTGTGCACAAGGCAATGGCGAAGGCGCATCATTCTTGATAAATGGAAGAGATTTATTTTTCAGTTCTTAAGGGTCACCTGGAAAGTTGGAAAATTTGCCAAAGAAACGCTCTCCATTTTCACTTATCAATAGAATCGCAAGTGGAGCCTAAGAATGGGATGTTGGCACAGATATGCAGTTACTCTTTGTGGCCAGAAACGACAATACGTAAGTGTAATAAGTGAGATTCATTATTAATTCAAGGACTTCATTTGCTAGAGATTTAATGATGAAAAGAATGTGAAGGGTACCCAACTGCAGCATGGCACAGGGCACCGTTCATTTTTTCAAGTTCTTATAAAATCAAAAATTGATTGCACAGTCAAGTGCAATGTATTAGCCATTTAGTCACCAATTAAAAGGTACTGAGAGGACTCTGCATGTCTATAGGGTTAACATGCTTATTCTGCATGTGGCCACCTGGTTCAATCCTCCTCCGCATCATATATGGACTCCTGACCACAGCAAGCATGATCCCAGAGTCCAGAGCCAGTAGTAAGCCCTGAGCACTACCAAGTACAGCCCCAAATCAAAACAAACAGATGCTTCTGTACCTAAATCCTAAAAGCTGACAAAACTGCAGGCCTCTAAGACTCACGTTACTCAATTTCCAAAACACTTATGATCTTGTTAATGGCGTCCTCATATGTAAAGTGACGCAATGAAATGGGAACAGAATAATGTAACCCAAAGTAAAAATTATTTCTATCTGGAGCTCACAAAAGATCTGGGTTACCGTCGGCTGCAAACTGCTGCTCCCCTGGCTGCAGGTCTTGCCGGAAGTCATTCTCCTCATCTGAATCATCTGGATGGTGATGATGATGATGGTGGTGGTGGTGGTGGTGGTGGTGATGATGATTATCGTGAATGTTGGCATTATTCTGGGCATTATTATCGTTATCATTGTTAGAATTCTGGTTGCTGACCAGGGCTGAGGAAACTCCAATTCCTGTGCCTGCACTCAGGCCAACTCGAGCACAGCCCTAAGGCAAGACAAAACCACATGAATATTGATGAATATTTCATTTTCAGGACCTATTCATTTTCTCTTTAACTAAGATATTTATAAGTAACCTTAGTTTTGAAATACCGTCACCTACATCTAAAGGACACCAGTTAAGGCCCACTAGTTTTTAAACAAATTACTAGTCTTCATAATTAAATGTGTATAGGAAGAGATTTGCGCAGTAAATGGTTCAGTTGGTACGTGAAACCTTGGTTTTCTGACTTGAGAGCCTCACCTTTCCTCACTATACCACAGGGCTTCCACATTAGGAACTGACAAGAGGAAATATAATTCATTGAATCATTAAGTTCTTATTACATAAACAATATCTGTAAAGCATCTTTTAAGTAAAACTGTGTACAACTGGATGAAATCAAGCACATACAACCAAAAAGAGTCAAAAAGTAAAATGTTTCAAAATGAATTTTGAATACTTAGTTTGAGTTTCTAATTAGGAAGAAATCTGACCTCCTAATTAATTTTACTAAGTAGTAACTTTTGTATTAAGCTTGTATTTCTACCTCTGTTTTTATCCTGCATCCAACTAATTGACCTAAGGGAGACTACTTCCCATCTTTTCTTTCTCTTCTCTAGAGACCCCACATGTCACTATAATCTTTAAGTCTTCACTGGGCCTGGCAGTACAAAGTCTGATTAATAACAATCTGAAGGTGCATTATTACAAAAGATCATCATTTAGACTGTTTTGTATCCTCAAGAATTAAAATAAACAACTTGCTCTAGATGACTAACTTTGGGTGGCTCACGAAACATTTGGTCCAGTGAAATAAACTCCAGGCTGGGCAACAATTCGATAAATTGACCAAAGGAATCCAGCTTTAAAGCATGGCACCGCACTAAGTTGATATCAACCAATCGAGTCCATCTTGAGTGGTCTGTTGAAGAAATGACATAGCAAAAGATTTAAGATGAATTCTGCTACAGGTCACAAAGACTTTCATATTCTTTAATTTTCCCAGATTTCTTGATCTCTTAACTTGGTATCTATTGATGGTGTCTTACCTAATTTCATTGTGAAAACGAATTTCTTGGGAGTCAACAAATTGAAACCAAGTCAGTCTTGACTTAAATGTGATCCACTCAGCAACCTACATGCCAATTCAACAGTAGGACACTAGAGAAATTTTGGTGTATTTGTTTAGAACATTATGCGGCTATTAAGAGAATGGAGGAGAACTCCAGACAGCTCTC
This sequence comes from Cryptotis parvus, assembly GCA_021461705.1. Classification (NCBI taxonomy): domain Eukaryota; kingdom Metazoa; phylum Chordata; class Mammalia; order Eulipotyphla; family Soricidae; genus Cryptotis; species Cryptotis parvus. The sequence goes on along the minus strand of JAJIBD010003322.1, from coordinate 112,400 downwards.
CAAAATACACTTAGTGCAAACTATAAGCCACAGGACAGTGTATACATAGTAAGATCCTTCTGTATCTATAAATCAATTTTAAAAGGCTATACATGTATAGGCTGCAATATGCACGAAATTATTTGTCCAGAAGAATATACAAGAAACCATTGACGGTGGTTACCTTTGAGAAGAGGAGACTTTTCATTTTGTACCTTTCTGTACTGTTTGATACTGTTTATCAAGTACATGTATTACTTTAATTTTTTAAGTGTTAACAGGAGTTCTGAGTGATGGGATTATAGGCCATTTTTTGTTTTCTTCTTTAAACTCTTCTGTATTTAAGAAAACAAACAAACCAAAAACCCAATAAATGTTATTTTTTAAAAGTGATCTACACCTGCTACAACCTAAAGTTCTTATTTCCCAGTAACTTCTCGCTCCAGCCAGGGAGGGGCAGAACTGCATTTCTTTCTGGTGGACGATAAAGACATTTCATTTTCTCATGGCCATTCTGAAGAGTGAGTTCATTAGAGACCTCAGAACAGAACCCGATGATGGGTTTTGTGGAATGGTAGCATCACTTGAGAGGTGCCTGAGGTAGCAGAGAAAGCTGTTCTGCAAGCTACAGGAAGGGGGCTTCACTTAGGTAAAGGGGCTGTCATAGGAATATCCTCCAGATCTGCACTTACTTAAAAGTTTATGAATGTAGGTATTAAAAGAAGCTTTTAAATCAATCATCATTCAACAATGCATTCTCAGGGAGAAAAATGAACTCCCTTGAGAAAAAATACCAAGTGCAAAAAAATCACAAAATCACACCCCTGTTCAAGGGAACAGCCTGGGAAGAAAGGTCTGAAACAGTCTAGAATTTTAAATTCAATAAGAAATTTTATTTCAAGTTAATGCTTATCACCTAAGTCTCTTAGCCCCCTTTAAATACATATTTACATTTTCTATTCCAATGGTGTGCTATTTTAAAGGTAATTCAGGGAAGATAATACCCCAGGTCACAAATCTTAACCTTCTTTTCATGTGCCTGACCCAAATAAGTCTATCAAAGTACAGGGGCCTGGAAACCATAATCTGATTATTATTCATTTCTAGGCAGAGAATTTCATTTCAAAGAAGAATTACATATACTTCTAACTTGAGTACTAAAAGATTCTCAGAGCTGGCATGAACAATTCACACCAAATATATCCATTTTATGCTAGGAATGGAATCATACCACAGAGAATAAGACATTTCGACATCAATGTCTTTTAAAATAATTAAATAAAAAAAAGGCTACAGTACCTGATATCCAGTTGAACGGGTTATGTAGATGAGGGCAATTGTAAATTGCCAGATACTTGATACAGGAAAAAACTTCATTGACTGCCTTCATCCCTATATCGGTGATGATACCAGGATTTTCTACCACATCAGCCAAGCCTTACTTCACTAGATCGGCATTAGCCATTCTACCTAGAAAGAAAAACAATTAAAAACTATTTCTAAGTGTCAAGGGGTATTGCAAATTCTACACCTTAATTTATTATGGCCACTCTGATTATTTTGTGTCATCTGTCAAACATTGGGTTCAGGTTTGGCCCTATTTTAGGTTAGGTACTGTCTATATAAACAAACAGTAGCACTTGTTTTACAAGGTAGGAATTAAAAAGTCAAGCAACAGCTAGTAGCAAAAAAAAAATTATATTCACTTGATTAGAAAAGGAACAAAGAAACATTTTTGCAGCAAAACTGAGGACTGAATTATATTAGCTAAAAATAGTTTTATATTTAAAAAGGAAATAAAATCTTAACATTGTAACTCTTTTCTCATAGTAAAAGGATCATGTTTTTAATATGACCTGTATAGAGAAGGGTACATTTTGACAATTCAGATTCATTTTCCCAATTACCGTGGCTTTGGTTAGTAAATACCTACCTATCCACAGAAAGCAGACTCCTAACTCAAGTCCACCTATTTTTTCTGCCGTTAGTGCATACTACAGACTACACAGAATTTAGGGGAAGAAAGAGTGTAAGAGTATCCTTCTTTGATTATGGCACTGGCAATTATACTTTACTCCTTGCCTTATCGTTTCTCTCCTCTGCATGCCCCTTACTCACAGGAAGGCCTACTAGATAACCGGCACCTTGAAGAAAGTGAAAAAGGACTAATCTACCTAGTTTAGATTAGATTTTCATCTAGCATAGAGCCCTGTGGGTACAGAAACTCAACCATGTTGCAATTGACGAACACCGAGTCTGAAGAACACTGCCGCTCCAGCAGAGCGATCCTGCACTGTGCTGGGAGACTAGCTCAAAAAATGTTTAAAATCACCAAACCACTTCAGACTCCTCACAATTTGACTCTCTAAGTAGACCGATCACTTTTTATAATGATTTTGCTTATCTATTCATTTCACTTGTAGATTTAGCCTAATGATGTTATTTACCATTTAGCTGGGCAGGTTTGACTTCTTGTCAAAGACCTCTTCCTGACCTTGGACACAAAATTTGCCTTCTCCATGAATATGGAGTAATTCATGAACTGCCCCTGTACCTAGAGAGCTGCCAGCAAAAATGCTGCAGCGTAATATGACACGTCCATACCTTACATTCATTCTTGAAACTACTACCTTGTATTGCTTAAGGTTTTCTGTTAGATACACTCCCTTCAAACTTGGAGTTTTCATTCCTCTTCAACCTACTGGTCAAGTAAATGTTACCATGTATGTACTGAATATTTTCAAAATTTAGAAAGTCTATGCTTTATCATTTGTTAAATGGACACAAGGCCATGTTCCTCTTAGAAACACCAGAGAAAAAGTGTGGGAAAGAGTCTTGTCACCATTTAGCAGAGAAAAAACCAAGGGGTGGAGAAGAAACTTGCCCAAGGTCCCAAGAGATAACAAGAGGTCTCGCTCCATCTCTCTCCCCCTCCGAGAAGTCCCATTCTATGCTGCTTCCTTCTTAATAAAGTATTACATCTCTGCCACCTCTCCATTAAGCCCCGAAATCATGAATTGAGGTAAATAAAGGACCAACTCCAAGTATTCATTTAGAGTCCATACCTGCTTTCCAATAGTCACATTTCTAATTGAATATAGTAACTTTTGTACAAAGTAACATAAAGGTTTTTGTATCTGGGTCGCCAGATACAAAAGCAATTCATGTTTTACCAGGGGCTGCCCTATCATACTTTCTGAAGAAATACTTCAAAATCTTTATTACAGAGAAGGGAAGGGAATTAGAGTCTGAGAGCAATCTTTCAGTTTTTTTCTCCAGTCAGAGGCACCATTTTGTGAAACAGAACCCTTTGCCTTTAAGACAGGAGTGAAAACATACATGAGAGAAATTGATAAACTTCAAGAAATGAATTTAGTTTCTAAAAAGGTGAATATATACTAGTAGATACGAAAGAGACCATGAAAAGTAAAGCAAAATGAGTTGCAAGTGTTTTTCTTGTAAAAACATGTTTCGAAAGAAACAATACAGAAAAATGCCTAGTTATAAAGATCATTCTCAAAGACAAGTTTCAGTGAAACTACAGGTGACAATCTTAAATACATACATGTGTCAAGTTTGAGCACTGGGAAGAATAAAAGACTAGACTACAGAACACCAATTAGCTAAAATTTAAAAAGGTACGAATTTTGTTATGTAGATACTACAAAGAATGTTAGCGACTTCATTCAAAACTAGGAAAGCGTGGTTTCAATTATAGTAAACTTTAGAAATTACTATTATATAGAAAGTAATTTTAAGCAATGTTGGTTCAAATATAGCTTTTCCAAAGCTGTATGATTCCTAAATTGGTTAGAAAATAATTTTGATCTTTCTCTTGTAATCCCACCAAAAAAGCCAAATTATTGTGCCTATATTAGAAATGAAAAAGGTCATATTTTTTAACATCAATGTCCTGAGTAAAGAAATTACATGTTCTTAAATTCTATTATGTAAGTAAGATCCATAAAAAAAAAATACCAGAATCCATAGAAAAAGCCATAGAAAATAAAAATACATACAAAAATCCACAGAAAAATCTTGGTATTACTAAGAGTAGAAGAATGCCTTGTGGGCTAGAGAGTGCTCAAGGGGCTGAGCATATGATTTGCATGCAGGAGGCGGGGTTTCAGTACCTGGAACTGCACGGTCCCGGATACGCTGAACTGACCCCTGGCACAGAGCAGGGAAACCCTAAGCATCCTCACGTATGACCCTAAAACCTTTTAATTACAAAAAAGCAATTAAACTTGTCACAAGCCAAAGGGAAGAAATTAATTTTTTGCAAATATATAAGCATGCCAATGGCAGAGATTTTTTTCCGTTTCTGGCTAATGTCATAAGGGAAAAAAAAGTCCAAATCATGAACTGACATGCATTCAAACCCAAAGGAATGGAGCTGCAATTGTAAATGCATTCTAGAAAATGCTGTGAACAAGCCAGCCAACAGCAGTCATCATTAAATAAATACTGACCATTATGTGCTCACACTATCTGGAATATCCAGAACCCCAGCAGACTTATTATGGAAATGAAGAGCATGAGCAGGGAATGGACCCTCATTTGAGAGGACCATCAAAAGCTTCAAGAAGTGTGGCAGATCAAACTCAACAAATGGAACCAAAGATGAAATTCTGTGAAAAAAATGAAGCAGAATGGGAAAGAAACTTGGGCAGTAAAGTAGAGACAATATTATATATAGCTAAGGATCTTTTGGGGTACACTGTTAATCACTTTTTTTCTGTAACATGTTAAAACTGGTGGCAATATAGAAGAAAAATGAGGTACTTCAAGTTGAAATTTGCTTGCAAAAACTGAGAGCACCTAAATTTTAAGTTATCTTCATTTCAGCAAAAGCCAGTATAGTCCAGTTTGGGTTTTAGTTTATAATTAAATTCTCTACAGAATTCTAAGGAATAAAATGGGTGAAGTCTTACTCTGCAGCAAAAACTCATCTACATATCCCAGATGAAGGGTTTCAAACTGAGGGAATTCCAACTCTGCCATCTTAAGGGCAGAAAAGACGCCATCTTTGGTTAAGGAAGGCTGAATTCGAACTTCATGTAACCTATAAGCAAAGAGATACACAAGTAAAATTAAAGTTATCAGTATCAAGGTTCTTCCTACACTAAGTCTTTGAAAGTTTACAGAAATGCCTGGTACAATCAAGCTTTTAAATAGGATCCATATAATACTCTATTAACTAGCATCAGAAATTTTTTAAAAAACCTTTTTGGGTCACACCTGGCGAGGCTTAGGGGTTACTGCTGACACTACGCTCAGGAATTCCTCCTGGCGGTGCTCAGGGACCATACGGGATGCTGGGGAATGGAACCCGGGTCGGCAAGGTAAACACCCTACCCTCTGGATTATTGCTTCAGCCCCAGGAATGTTTCTTCCTTTATGGGAACATTTTGCTAGGCCATAAATGGCACATAGAAGTTATAAGAAACAATGAATTAGATGATAAGAACCTTATATCCCTGATAGGGCTTTATTAAAACTGATGAAGGTGAGATGTTTATCTGGTGCTGATTCTTCTTTTGACATCTTTTGTAATGTTTTTCACGTTCCATACAGGGTGTGTTCCATAGTAGGTAATCATACCTAAACCTCTTTACATAAAATCAAAAATTTTTATTGCTTTTATATCTGTAATGTTCTATTGGTGAAGGAGTTTTGCTCCTGAAGAAATGGTTAAATAATAACAATATAAATGTTGACTTTGATAGGTAGAAAAACTGAAGATGGCAAAAACGCATAAAAAGAGATCTTAAAAAAACTAAGGGTTGGAGATAGTTCAGAAGGTAAGGCATTCATCTTGCACATAGCCCACCCAGTTCTATCCTTGAGACTGCAGATGGTTTTCCGAGGTCCACCAGGCTTGATCCCTGAGTGTAGAGCTAGAAGTGTTGCGCTCAGCTGGTGATGGCCTCCAAACCAAAAGTATACAGATATACAGAGATTTGATAGAGAATACTGGAAGTTTTTTTAAACACAAATTTTGATTATCTAATGTTAGCAACAACGAAAACATTTCAGAATTATCCGAATATTGAGAGCAGCAGACACTTCAGTGCAGATTTTTTGTTGCTAGACCCTGACTGCTTTTCTTTTCTTTTTTTTTTCTAATTTTTTCTTATACCACCATGAAATATACAGCTACAAAAGTGACCATATTTGGGTTTCTGTCATACAGTGTCCAGCACCCATCCCTCTACCAGTGCCCATTTCCCTCCACCAATGACCCATGATTTCTCCCCTCCCCCAGCCTGCCTCTATGGCAATTTTCACTTTTCTGTCTCTCTCTCTTCCTTCTTTTACACACTGTGGCTTGCAATACATACAGTTAGAGGTTATCATGTATATCCTTTTGCCTACTTTCAATGCTCAGTTCTACGCTGATATTATCATTTACAATAACCATTGTACACTGTTCTTTTCTCTGTATTGTCTAACCTCTGACTCCCACATTTGCAGAAGAGTCTACCCACTGACAAGACCTCCTGATCCATGTTTTGCCTGGCCTTGCATATCATATCTTTTAATACCCTGCAAATAAATGCAGTCATTCAATATCTGTCCTTTTCCTTCTGGCTAATTTCACTCAGCATGATCCTTTCCATGTCCATCCATTTATACACAAATTTTACAACCTCATTTTTCCTAACAGCTGTGTAGTATTCCTTGTGTAGATGTAACAAAACTTCTTTATCTAGTCATCTGTTGGGTACTCTAGTTGTTTCCAGATTCTGGCTATTGTGAATAATGCTGCTATGAACATAAAAGTGCAGATGGTGTTTCTGTGTGTTTTTGGCCTCCCGGGGTATATTCCTAGGAGTGGTATGGCTGGGTCAAATGAGAGCTTAATTTCTAGTCTTTGGAGGACTATCCATATTGATTTCCAAAAAGGCTGTACCAGTACACATTCCCACCAACAATAGATGAAGAGTCCCTTTCCCCGCATCCAGGCCAGCATTTGTTGTTCTTGCTCTTTTGGATATGTGCCAGTCTCTGTGGTGTGAGGTGCCATCTCACTGTTGTTTTGATTTGCATCTCTCTGATGATTAATGCTGATGAGAATTTTTTCCTATGTCTTTTGGCCATTCAATTTCTTCCTTGCCTGACTGCTTTTCTATAATGAGACTGAACGTTCTGAATCTGGAGTGCAATTCAACTCACTGGTTGGTTATAAGAAAATGCTACCAATTAAGAACTTCCTGACTGCTTAAATAACTCCCAGATATGATGGCCTGAAAAAGGTATAATCAAATTGCATATGCACATTTTCCAAATTTTGTGAAATTGGAAAAAACATGCATGAATAAGATAAAAGGTCACTGTGAAAAAGAAACATACCTACGGGCAGCAGTGATGATGAGGTAACCAAGATCTACTTCAAGAGCATTTTTGCAGGCTCCCAAAACAATAGTGTGCAAATTCCTAAAACCACCTAAAGAAAAAGATGGAAAACAATAAGCATTCCTTTTGTCCACAACACTTCCAGCAAAGCATTTAAACATCCTTTCAGATGTTTAAGAGGTTTAGTTTTTGTACCAAAAAAATTACACAAATTTTGAGTCCACTTAGTTCAATGAATTTTTTGTAGGAAATAGATCTGCTTAAATTTTTATATATAAAATCATAAAGCATGTACATTTTGTGTCAGGCTCTTTTACCACACATTTTATTGATCATGCCTCCACATTATTACACATAGCTATTGTTTGTTCATTTACAGTGCTGTACATTACTCTATTACATGATAATGCCACATTTTAATTCTTGATGACAGGCTTTTTGTTTCCATTTTGGGGCTATTTAAGTAGTGTTGTTAAATTGTTGATGCTGAAATAGATTGCTCAATCCCTTTGAGGCAGTGAAATATAGCATGCTCCCACTAGACTTGATTAACTGACAAAACACCTAAAATATAGCGTGGGCTCTTATTTAAACATATAGCTATTCATTACCAATCATACATGATGACTTTCCAATAATTATTTTGGGCACCAGTCAGATACTTAGAATCGTCAATTATTACTTGTTTCATTTTGCTAATCTTTGTATATTTTTGTTGCAGTGAGAAGATTAATATGAAGCACATTCTATTATAATCACTATTTGAAATATAAGAAACCCAGAAAGCAAATTTTTTTTCTTTTAAAAGTAATTAGCTGAGATAGGGAAAGGAGATACCAAGTGATAAACATAAAAGGCACTTCACAAACTAATTATTAAATATATCTTAGGTCACTGGAAAGTTCTGTCAGCATTTGTAGGAAAGATTCCAAATAATTAAGATGTATTCATTTATACATATTAACAAGACAGAATATGCCTCACACTCTATTTTGAAAAGCTCCAACATTGCATTAAAAGAAAAGTGTCAGCCAGGTTCAAAGTTAACTTGTTTTCCATAAATATGCCGGGCATTACAAATCATTACTAAAAAGCACTTTCTTTTAAAAAGATAAATCACTTGTATCATGGTGTTCATCGATTTGTTCGAGCGGGCACTAGTAACATTCCATACACCCTGTCACGTGCTAGTGAAGCTAAATGGCATCTGTTCGCTCCAGGAACATGAAGAGCCTCAAACCATTCCTTCAGGTCAAGGGAATGAGGTCTATAATCATTACTGCTTTTGGCATATTAATACGACATGGGTAGCTTGCTAGGCTCTGCTGTGCAGGTGGGATACTCTTGTAGTAGCCTCTCATCTCGCGTATTTATTAATGAACCTCAACAGGGAAAGATCGGCTTTTCTGCTGGGTGGAGCTCTGATGAGCTGTGGAGTCCGGATGTTGAAAATGGCGGCCCTCATGGAGTGGGGGTTCCTTTGGCTTCTTGCGAGGCTCTGCTGGGATGGCGGGCCAGGGCTAGAACCAGCCTACCCTCCTGGGTGTCCCATGATCTGCTGGGGCCAAAGAGAGCTGGTAGCAGCTCTGCCCTGTGTGTCTGAGTCTCTGGGTCAGGAATACCTGGGCTTGAAATAGACGGCTGTAGGGTGGGAAATAGTTCTAATATTTTTATAGTTGTGGGGCTCTCCTGGCAGTGCATGAGGCACTGATGGGAGGAGTGTCAGGGACAGAACTGAGTGCCCCCTCAGGCAGCACGCGTGTTCTACCACTTGAACCTCATCTTCATATTCTTAGTCTTTAAATATTTAAGAACTAAAGGAAAATGAATACCTGATCTCCAGCTGTCTTCAACCACATGTTGGATAAGACCTCCTAGAAAAGGAACTCGAACCATTTCCAAATGTTCCAAGTTTCGGGCAGAGGCTAAGCCTGTTACTAAAGGGACATATTTCAAGGAGTTTGTGGGTCCTAGGATAAGAAAAAAAATAGTTTTAAAAAATATTAATTGTTACAAACATAAAGTTTCAGCACAACTTAAATGACTGACTTAAATATTATTGATCTAAAAAGGATATCCAAGTGATTAGTTCTCTGTAATTTGTACAGTGTTAAAATTTTGAATTTTTAAATTCAATATTTTAAATTTAAAAAAAAATACTTTTAATATGCATAAAAGTATTCACTATCCAGTTAGTCAAATACTTCATTAAAAGCCCCTGTGTGATCAGTGCTATGAAGATGACAGAAGACACGGTCCTGCCTGTCAAAGCGTAGAAGTGACACGGAGATAGAAAGATACAAAGGCAGACCACTGCAAATATATTTAAAAAGCCCTGCTGTAGTATAGGATGACTATCTCTCTCTCAAGCCCCAAGGAACAGACATTCTTAATGCTCTTCTTTTATTATTTTGGTTTTGCTAAGGACCAAATCCTTAGCAAAAGTATCTTTAAAAATCAAAAGATACTTTGATTTTGATTTTTAAAGATACTGGAACAGTATCTTTAAAAATCAAAAGTACGTATCTTAACTCTGTGAATGATTAAAAGACCACAAATATTGCTTCAGTTGCAAAAACAGTTAACGCGTTTGTACCAACTTTATTTTTAGTAAAGCACATGTATAATCCAATTATACCTGCACAGTTCCTCATGACGAAAGTTCGCAAGCTGATGCAAAGAAAGTCTTTGAAGGGCTGTGGTTTAGTGAGTCTTACCCACTTCATGTAAAGGTGCCTTAGCATTGGAATACAAGGAATTTCAGGAACGTTCACTCCTAAAGCAAATACATATACACAAAATAAGTCACAAAAAAAGAGCTCTGTATTCTGTGCACAAATTCAAGTGTTATTTTTTAAGTGGAAAATTTATTATTTATGGGCATTGTCTACAGAAAAAAAATAATCTAAACTTCATTTACTAAATTCTACTTATTAATTTCTATTTAAATAAAATAAGTATGTCCACTTAGCTTATTTAAAACAGGCTTATAAAAAAACTAACCAAACCATAACCAGATTACTTTAGAAAAGGCATATGGGGAAGTGGGCATAAAAAGTATTTTTGCATTTTATATACACCTTCTAATAATTATAATACCTCATAATTCTACACAACTTCCACAATAAATCTTCCCAATAGACATTAACCAGGTTACTGAATTCAAATCCATGAAAATGTGGAAGGCATATAGAAAATTACCAACTGACTAGCTTGACTAGGCCTCATTATTGAAAAAACTGAATTTCTAAAAACTATAGTTCTAAAGTGAAGTGACTAGTTATTTTGGTTGCAGAGAAAGAGAGAGATTATTTCTACAAATGTAGAACTCATCAAAATTTGTAAATGTATCACATTAGCCAGTTAATATGACTGAGGAAAGTGAGAAATTGTCAGTCATCTCAATACTCAGATTGAAGTTACTTTATTCTTTGATCCTTTGGCAATCATACATGAAGAAAAACACATCTAGGATAGGGAATGGTTTGAGGAAAAGTCAGGATCTGTGAAGAAATATATTAGGTAAACTACATTCAAGTAAATTGGGAGAAAGCAGTTTAAGGAGTTTTCTTGAATTTAAACACTGTAGATTAGAAAAGGAAAGATAGTCTCTGGAAAAAAAAAGGACTTAGGGTAATGGCATTTGATTATGCAGTAGCTGGCAAAACCAGTTTAATATAACATTTTAAACCCAAGGCTGCAGAAGACCTGTTAGCAACAGTAATTTAAGAAAAATCAGATTACCTAAACATTTGTTTCTTTGCATAACGTACCTACTATAAGGTCGACCTGATACTATCCTCCAATCCCCACCCCCCAGCCCCAAATTTAACTATTTGAGGGCCACAACCAGCAATGCGCAGGGCTTATTCCTGGTTCTGTGCCTAGCAATCACTCCTGGTGGGTTTGGGGTATCATATGGGGTACCAGGGAGCAAACCTTGATTGGCCATGTGCAAGACAATGCCTGCCCTGCTGTATCACCTCTCCGGCCTCCCCAAAACATTAACTTTGAACTTGTCACTTGTCTTCCCATCGTTCATCAATTTGCTCGAGCCGGCACCAGGAATATTCCATTCGTTGGGAATGAGGTACATTATTGTTACTGTTTTTAGCATATTGAATACACCATGGGTAGCTTGCCAAGCTCTGCCATGGCTCTGGGTTCATCCCAAGGGCCCCATTTTTTTTTCTATGTTAGACCATCAACCATCCGGGAGCATGAGGCAGAGCCCTGGGAGTAGACAAGCCTGTCTCCTGTCTGCCACCTGTCGACACAGCTGGGCAATGCAGCCACACCTACAACAATTCGAGGGGCAGAAGGCATGAACTTTGAACTATTCATCCATAGTATACTGTAACAGATGGGGAAGTAAAACCAGGGATAAGAACAGGAATGTCCTGTTCAATTCATATTATGACTGAAATCCACTACATAAAATAAGGACACATATGGTTCCTCAACTTACTATATTCTATCACCTGAATCAAACAAACTAACACACTTTAACAAAATTTACCTTGTACAGATATTTACAACAATCTGTGACAGACATCAAAGACAATAAAAACAGAATTACTGACTTTTGATTTTAGGCTACCCCAGGGTGTACTCAGGGATCACGCCTCCTAGAGATGCTCAAGGAACACTCACAGCACCAGGAATCAAACTTGTCTAGCTGCATACAATTTGAGAATCTTACTCAGAGAACTCTATCTCTGGCAGCACAGTCATTACTTCGCGGAGTTTGTATTATAAACTCCAGAGCATACAGAATCTCTATTACCTCAATCAAGCTCCTATATCAGAACCATTTCTTGATCTTGTGAATTTATGTTCCCAAGTTTTACTCTCTAGAATTCCATACCTACAATAGTCTTTTAAGTAACAATATTCCTTATCATTCCTGCTCCCTCATTTATGAAACCTGACCCAGTTTCATAAATTTCCAGCTGTTTGCAACTATCTCCACAACGAGTAATGGTTATACAGATATGCAACATGTAGACTTTAAATAACAAAATTAAAAATTTTAAAAATATGTGAGTAAAATAATAAAAAATATTTTACCACATCAAGTGGCACCGGAAAACTCTAGAGGGTAGAGTGAGGACCAAAGGTGGATATTTTCTAGAAAACAGCAGGATCACAGCAGTATTTCAACTCAATGGAAACAAACAGTAACAGTATGTACTGTCCAGCATGCTGCAACTTTGAAGCTACATCAGCTGAAAAGAAACAGGTTGGGAGTGGAGAGCTAGTGCAGCACACAGGGTGCTTGGATAGACGTGACTGAGCCAGGCTTGATCAACATCCACATGACCCCCTGAGCCAAGAGTGATCTCCGAGGGCAGTCAACAGTAAGCCCTGAGCAACATTAGGTATGGTCCAAAAAACTAAAGGGGTGGGGGAGAAAAGAAACAGATTTGTGAGGTTGTGAAGTAGTTTCTCCCCCACCCAACACTCATCCCCAGAACCCCTGACTTGGAAAAACAAAACAAAAATCAATCCATGAAGTCACTTCTAAAATTCATTCTTAGTCCGTTTCAATGAATATTCAGTTCAAGACTTCACAAGCAACCCAAAACACATGTACTCACCAACTAAATGTAAAGTTTGAATTTTGGCTCCTATAGGAATTTTCAGTTTATTTTCAGGGGGAATTGGAAATGCTCCATTACGATTACGAAATTTCCCCAAAATATGAACATGTGGCATGTAAGTCCAAATGGATTCTACCAATTCCAAATGAGATGTCTCCACACCCTAGAAAATTATACCAAAGGCAGCATAAGAAAGGTTTTAAATTTTGCGTCCAAAGTTCTGTTTCTATGTTGTAAGATGCTAAGTAATTAATAGACTAAGAATTATTCTAAGTAATTAATAAATAAGTTTCTTATGGATGAACAAGCATATTCTATCATTCGTTTGATTTGTTATCAATTAGTTGATGTCAGCTATTCACCCAGGTGCACTCACCACTAAGTTTGGGCATGCCTGCAGAGCTTCCAGAACTCCTGGAATGCTAAAGGCCTCATGGCCCCGTACTCTTCGTCTCTCAAGATATCTAGGGTGAAGGCCATATAGCTGTTCAACATCTGGCATCTTTTTCAATAGTGTTAGAAAACTGGAGTCCGTGGAAGCCTGAAATCGATAGCATTGAGAGCCATGTTCAATTTTCTGCTCCCCAATTTTTACTGAGCACTTATAATTTTCATCAAAAGTTATAACCTGGGATTTTCCAACTTGGTGAATAAAGGACTATCTACATGATCTACACAACCTCCCCCTCACACGAAGATAGGGCCCCTAAAACCTTAAAAATTCTGAGAGTCTAAAAAAAAAAAATTCTGAGAGCCTGAAACTCAGGGAATGAGTACAAGATGATCCCCGCCCTTCAGGAAGCTAAGCACCATTTCCTCTGGGGTCTTTTAGTTTATCATCTAATAATCTCTCTGCACTATGTTATCACTTCTTTGACATTATAGACAATTCTTTCTTCTGTAAAAGACATACTAAACTGGTTAAGAGAACATAATTCAAACTTAGAGGCCACTGGGCTGACTGCAAACTATCTGAGAGGTCAGCTGTGCTCCACATGAGCAATTAACCAGCGGGGACCAAAAAGGCAGGGACTTCCCTCGCTACAGATGTCAGCATGACATGCAGGAGACAAAGCCATACAAATGACACTTGGTTATCTGGGGACTTTGTTTTCAGTTGGGGCTGTTATTAAAAAAAAGTAAGCAAAAACATTAATTCCAGAACAAAAATAAGGCCCTAAGTCACTATACTGCACATGGATATAATTACACATAGCTCAATTTTCAGAAGCTGTTCAATTTTTCCAGGGGCAGTTCTGGTGATATGTTAAAGTTTAGATTTATGAAAGTGAGGAGAATCAGGAACCTCAGTGACTACTTCATTTCTCTGAAGTTTTGCCTTCTTTCCAGCAAAAGCATGAGAATCCAAACCAATCGGGAATAAATCATACAGTATTGCATATAAACTTTAATTAACACATTCTACATGGCAGGAATGAGAACTTCTCTGCATAGGGCTATCAGGAAATGTATAAAATCATTTGCAAGCCACACAATACAGATAGATGGGCTGCAGGCAGTTGAAAAAGTCTTATCTCTCTGTTCCATCATGAACCTGGGTCAGATCACATGATTTTTCTAGCCTTTGTATGTCCGTATGCTGGACATTCTCACCCTGGCTATAAAGAATCACTGTAGGAAAATGCAGATTCTTCTCTAATTTGGTGAGGCATGATGATGTTAACTCAAACTCCGGCATGTGGGAGGTCTGCAAACCTACCTCGTTAGATACTAGTTTCTGTACTAGTGTTTACGAAAACAACTGTTTGCCCAGTGTATACCATTAAGTGTTATTGGGAAACTTAAAAACCCACATTGCAGAACACTTTGTCTAATGTGTTAGTCTACAATCATATAATTAAGCAAAGAGCTGATGAACTTCCTCAGAAGTAGAATAAAAAAATAGACTTTCAAAACAGTGTCAAATCTCAGCTAAATTTTGATCAAATCTAAACCTTCTAAATTAATTTAAACAAAATTCTACTTTCCTACCTACACGATTAAGAATGCCTTTCTCAAACTTGATGGGAACATATTCATTTCCATTAGGGCTCCACTGGATCTAACAGGCTAAATATACTTACCACTTGGCATGTATTCCCACCACCGCCCTGCACAGAGATCCACAACCCTCACAACTCTGAGATACAAGGTCACTGCTTCTTTTAGCTTCCGGGATAGACATTCCATACACATGATATCCTGCAGAGGGAGGTACCTTTGTGAGAGAAAGAAACTCATATTTAAAGTGGGCAAGCATGTCCTCTAACTGTTCTGTTCTTCTCTTTCCTCATTCTCCTACCCCTAAAATAAAATGCAACCACATGGATAGTTAAGAGATTTTTAAAATTAACTTGCATACAGAGTGTCTTGCTTGTTTTACTAAAGCCAGACGTTAGAAAATACTCAAGTAGTCAAAAAAAAGTACATGTACCTGTTAGTGTCTCTCCACCACTGTTGGTGGGCCACAGAAATTTCCTGTTGTCTACTGCCACTTAACAATGGCGTGCTCTCCACTTTATACTATTATATTTAAAAATGACTGCACAAAAATATTATTATAATAATGCTCATCTTTTCCTTAGCAGTCTACAAATTACTTCCCTATATTTTACTAGCCCAGAACAGCAAAGAGCAGAAAGCCACTGCTTTGGAGTGTTTGGAGTGTATCATTTTCTTCCAAGATCATTTTTCTTAGGCCACTCACTCTGACTGAACTATTACTTGAGTTTTTAAGGGAGAACATTCCATCTGAACACAATTTCCCCTTTTTCAATCTCTGCAGTTAGCCCTTCCTAAAATTTTCCAATTACTTTTTCCTGCTTTTATTTATGTAACATATGTTTGAAAGAGCATAAGGATTCATCTTTTTCTTTCTTTAAAACCCTTTCCTGGTACACCTAAATTAATGATGATAATGGTGATAATAGGTAAAAGACACCCTTTATCCAGTTAGCATTAACTTTTATAACCTTACTCTGGGACACATCTGTTCCGAATTCTCTTTTTCCCTTCTATGCTTAATCCAACCTTCTAGCTCTCTCAGCAAAAAGTTGGGCAACACACAACACTGGTACAAACTTTCTATTACTATGACCCCAGCTGAGTTTGTCAACATCTCTTTCCGGTTCTCTTAAAACCTACCTACACTTGTCTAAAGAGCCCTTTCACTGTGTTATCTTAAAGTATCAGACCAGTATCTCTCATTTCCTCCTAGAATGCTCCATGAAAGTGCTATTATAACTCCATTTTACCAGGGTGAAACTGGCTCAACAGAGCTAAACAATTTCCAAAAACTCAACTACTAGGTAAGAAATCACCGGTTAGAATGATTCTTGATTCCTGTAATTCTGAAAGAAAAGTTTAGGTTGCCTGCAAAACATTTCTCTTTTCCATATTTTTAAACCTCTGGTTCCTTTCCCTCCCACTTTAAAGACTTGTTAAATACAGGAAAGCAAATAAAACTTTGCACACAAAAAAAGGATTAATTTATAGTCTCTAAAAACTGGATACTATGACTAGGCTAATTTTCAGAAATGATATGTATACAAAGGATAACAAAAAATTAAGCTTTGCAACTAAACAGTTTTATAAAAACTCCTGCAAAGTATATTCCTCAGTTAGCAGTAGACTCCCTTTATCTTTGTTTTGTTCAGTTTTGATTATTTTGGGTGTCACACTGGGCAGTGCTCAGCACTTACCCCTGGCTCTATGTTTAGGGACCACTCTTGGAGGGGCTTTGGGAATCAGAGAGGTGACGGAACAGAACACAGGCAGGCTACATGTAAGGCAAGTGCCCTGCCTGCTATTATCTCTGGCCCCTGTTTCACAAGACTCTTGTTTCACTTACATATTAGTACACGAGTCAAAAAGGTCAGAAACATAGCCTTGTGCTACACGTACAAAATACTATAATGGAAAAAGGAAACAAACCTATCAACAAATAAGAATTGGAATGTTAGCATAGTCAGAATTTTCTGTGACAAGAAAACACTCTATTTCACTAACAGCCATGAAACGTGGAACTGGATTTAATTTTAACTTAATTTAAATTAAGTTGTCAGATGCAGCTGTTGGACAGCACAACTTCTAAGAAAATGAAACATTATCAAACTTACCTAAAAATATGGCAAAGCACTTCATGTGAAAGTTGATTCATATAGTCCTTTGTTTCATCTGGTATGGTTTCATCGAGGATTTCATTACTCATGAGACACGTCTTAACAATTTTCTTTCTTGGACCCATTTCAGTGCTATCACCAGTATTAAAAAACAAATTTTAAATCTTCCCTCTTGATTACTTGAGTTTAAAGAACCTAAAAGCAAGAAAATACAGAAGGCTAAAGCAAACCAAACAGAGATGGAAAACTTATCCTATACTAGGTAAAGCAAAGCTTTATTATTATTTTTTTAATGAAAGGCTTCATAAATCGCATGTCATCCCTGAGCAGGGGCCATGCTAATTTTTTTTCTATTTTGTTCCAATTTTAATGTCTGTGCTGCTAAAGAGTCCAGCAATACTTATTTTAAAATACGAGTTATTACAACATCCAGACTACATTTAAATTAATAAACTTTAGACAAAAGGCACAGAATATCTTTTTCTGAAGAATGTAAGAAATATAAAAATGCATTGTCACTTGTCTTCCCGCTGTTCATCAATTTGCTCCAGCGGGTGCCAGTAACATCTCCATTCGTTGGGAATGAGGTCCATTACTGTTACTGTTTTGGCATCTCAAATACACCACAGGTAGCTTGCCAGGCTCTGCCATGGCTCTGGGTTCATCCCAGGGGGCTCAGTCTTTTTCTATGTCAGATCATCAACCATCCAGGGCCCAAGGGGTAGAGCCCTGGGTGTAGACAAGCCTGTCTCTTGTCTGCCACCTGCCGATGCAGCCAGGAACCGCAGCCACACCTGCAGCACCTCACAGGGCAAGATAGTATTACAGTACTTCCAGGAATGGTGCATAGGGGGGAAAAAAAAAAAAAAAAGAACAGACAATAAAAAAAAAATGCATCATGTATAGCCGCCAAAAAAAAAATTCAGAAATTGAGTTCTAGATTCTAAGCTTCTAACGCTTTCCGGCTTTACTCAATTTCTCCATTTATAAGGGTATCAAATCAGGTCAACAAAACATGTTCCAACCCCAGAAGCATTTGATTCTAGGACTACCCCATTTGGCTTCTAGTCCTGTATATCTACGAGCCACCTTTGAAAGTCTTCATTTCTTAAACTGGATGATAAAATAATTCAGAGTATCTTTTTCACTTATTATAAATCTACATAGTTATCTGTCATGTATTAAACATTTTCTTAAGAAGTTGATGGTCTGAAGCATTAATATAGCAGACAGGATACTTGCCTTGCACATGGCCAAGCCCGGCCCACTATTCCTGGCATCTCATATGGTCCTGTGCCCACTCAGCCTATTCCCTGAGCACAGAGTCAGGAATCATCCTTGAGCACTGCTGGGTCCCCCACCTCCTCAAAAGTTGAGATCAGCTGCTTTAAGTATTTTTGAAAATATAAAAATTTATAATGTGAGACTGTTATCAAATACATGCATAATTGTTTCCATAAATGCACCAAGATCCTTTTGATAACTGTTTAGTAAGAAAATTAAAGAGCTTTGCTGTAATGTTTTGAGATGTTTCAGTAATTCCAAAGATGGCTGATTTGTAACCCTGAAATTATACTAGACAGAAAACTAGTTGCAATCTAGGTTTGGTATAGGTTTATTTTATGGATTTTATCAAGAATATTCAATGTGATGTAAGTGGTCCGGTTCAATGTAAACTTCTGAAACAACTGCACAGACTCTCAGAACTAAGAACACTCTAAAAATGTCCCTTAAAACAAGTAATTCAAGAAACTACATTCAAATATATAAATATATAGCTGATGAACAAACTAAAGTCTCCCACAGCTATAAATCATTTCCCTCCCCCAAACCAGACATTTATTTTCCCTATTGTAGTTAACTGGATTCCCTAACTAGACCCATGGAAATCATACTCAATATACTATGATCTCTCCCCTTTGGAAATACTTGCTAAGGTCTTGTCAAACCATATACAAGACTGTTCTTACAACCATTTCCACTCCTCCAGGTTTCTGTAGTGGCTTCCTAAATGTCTACAAGATTCTACCCCAGTCTACGTTCAGTCCAGTAGGGCCTGGAACAGTCAATCAGAATTTACTGAAAAAAAAGTTTAACATACACTCCACAGAGAAGTTAAGAATTACCTTTTTCAAACATTTCTCTGTGAATTATACCAAAAATGCACAGTAAGTCTAAAGGATTGCATAAAAGTAAAAATGAAATCATGCTGTGCTGGTTTGGGGCGTTTTGAGAAGAAGCCATAGGAAAAAAAATTGACAATGGCTGCCTCTGGGCATTAAGGAAAAGTGTAGGAAAGAGACTTTTACTTTCCATCTTCTGCTCTCGTGCCTGAAAACTTTAGATCACTATTCCCAGAGTAGAGGCAACACCTCAGGTTCCGGGCGCCTTGCTGCAATGACCTGGGGAGTAACTGGGGAGTGCTGAGTGATTTTTTTTCTGTGAAAAGGGGATGATAATTTTAAAACCTGTTTTTTTAAAAAAAATTTTTTTATTATACCATCGTGAAACATACAATTACATAGGTGTTCATAATTGGTTCTTGGTAATACAGTATTCCAGCATCCCTCCCTCCACCAGTGCCCCATTTCCACCACCAATGTACCCCACCCCTCCCGCCCACCCCCCAGGCTGCCTCAATAGCAGGTAGCCCCGTTTCCTCTCCTTCTCTGTCTCTCCCTCTTATTTTACACATTGTGGCTAGCCCTGAAGATATTTAGAGTTTATCACTTAAGTCTCTTTGTGTATATTCAATGGTGAGTTTTAATCTGCCATTACCATTTCCCACATTTAGTAAAACACTTAAAACCTGTTTTTAATTATTATTTTTATTACCAAACAAGCAAAATCAAGTCTACAAGAATTGTTTCCAAAGGGTAAATTTTTCCAGTTTCTCCTTTGGAAGGATAAGTTTTTCGAATTTATCTTTGGATACAGTTTGAAGTCACCTTTCCAGTATCAGTTTTCAATTCATACCACTTTCCTCAGCATACGGATTCCAGCTGCACCCGAATCCTCAATTCCCCTAACAAATGCTGATCATTCATGCTATTAACTCTGACAAGAATGTTCTTTTTCTTGCCTTTTATTTCTATTTTTCTGTTGTTCTGTTTTGGAGCCATACCCCTAGTGCTCAGGGATCACTCCTGGAGGAGTGTCAAGGACTGAACCTAGGCCAAGCACATGTGAGGCAAGTACCCTAGCTACTGAACTCTCCAGCACCTCTGCTTTTTTGCCTAGAAACCATCTACCTTCAAAATTTAGCTTAAATTTTACATCATCTATGAAAACTTCTGATTATCCACTTTTTAACTTCCTTAGATTTTAATAATAATTGCTTCTACTCTAGCAACCTGTATTTTATAAGGCATGTCTTGGCAGGTAAACAATCTCTAAGTCTCTTGCTCCTAATAAATTCTCTAATATCCAATACATGAATTTCAATCCATCTTTTCTTTATTCCATGTGTAGGTAGTTGTTTCAAGGCTTCTCAGCACCAATTTCACGCTCCTATAAATTCTGTTTGCTACCACAGCACACAATGATCTCATCGCCATGTGTAACCCTCAATGATCTCATAAACAAGTGTAATGCTGGCAAAATGTAATTAGTTTTTATTCAAATAAAGATGCACAATAAAGAGTTACAATAGAGCGTATGAATTCTTAAACCAGGCATAGATCAATCTATCCATGGATTATTCAAATGTTCTCAACTAATCACCAGCATAGGTTATAATTTTAAGGACCATTACAATTTAAATTTTTCAAGAATATCACGATTCTTACTTTTGTCACTTAGACCAAAATCTGGTTTAGCCTTCTCATCATCCATACCATTCATCATCTTTGAATTCTGACTTCTGTCTTCTATCTGACTTCATTCTAATTTTGAGATAACTTCTGTACAAATTAGATTTAATAGTCCTCATGCACACCTTTTAGGACAACATTGTACACAGGTGGTTAGGTCTCCACCAAGTCCACAAATCTATAAGGTACATAAACTCTTAACTACCAAAGGCTAAAGAAAAGTTGAGGTGAAAATGGCAATATGTACACACACACACACACACACACACACACACACACACACACACCCATGCATGCATGCCAGCTGCCCCAGTATTGATAGTATCTCATCTCTAGGTGCACTATTTCTTCACTTTTCTTTCAGGGGTGAGAGATAAGAGTGCAATGACTAGTCATATCTTGGTTTTTTTTCCACCCCTACATGAAACTGCAACTTTAACAGCTCCAAAAGACAGGGAAGGTCCAAAGACCAGAGAAGGATAAAACAGAAAGATAAAAGGGAAGGATCGTCCAGATACTAGAAACAGGCATTTTAGCATGTCCAGCAGAGGAGTAAGGAATGGTGAAGGTCTAGTGAGTGTGAGTAACAAGAAAATTTAAATGATATGAGCATTATAAAGTTATTTCTAGTGCTATTCTAGAGTTAGAAGTACTGGGGCTCAGACTTTGAATATCAAAGAAATGTCATTTGGACAGAATTAAAGATTCTGTGAATTTTGTTAAAAGTCAGAGGATCCTGACAGGCTAGTCACACATCACTTAATTTTTTTATGGACAACATATATGAGACCAAAATAAAAACTTGTATATTTCCATTCTAAGAGAAAAGCAAAATATACCTGAATTTATGTATTCTGAATACCTACACAATTTCAAAGCCTTCAAAGAACCCTAAAGCTCACCCAGAGGTCTGTATCCAAGACTGGGTCTTTCAATTTTCAGACTGTCTGCTGGAAGTCTTGCTCAGAGGCTCATATTAAGTGCTATGGCTCAGAGAGAAGTCAGACTCCAGTCTGCATCACAAACCCTACCATCAAGTCGGTCCTCTGCACTGCAGCTGCCTCCCTGCATGCCAAAGGGACACCCCAGTGTACCCGGACAGGCTTCTGGGTACCCTTGATAAGAGTTGCTGACCACACCCCCTTTCACAAAGAAGGTTTGTGAAATTGGCTTAGTGAAACCAATTTAGGATCCCTTTAGTAGCCTAATCTCAGCTCTGGGTATCCTACAGTCTTCCTGTGGCTATTATAAACCTCCTATTCTAAGCCTTATGATGAACGACCTAAAACCTGAGCTGCGCAGGAGGAAGAGAGGCGGCATGGAATGCCTTCAAAGGCATCAAAGAAATAGCTAAAAGGACAAAGAACCTCCAGCTCCGGGCACATCTCTTCGACTCCACCATTCTCCCTGCATTAACATACGCCTCAGAGACCTGGGCCCTACGAAAGCAGGATGAGAATGCTATTCGGGTCTCCCAGAGAGGAATCAAAAGAGCTATGCTTGGAATATCACGCCTCACTCAAGTGAGAGAAGGAATCCGGAGTTCTAACCTCCATCACTATTCCAGAATCAGGGACGCTGTCTCGTTTGCCAAGGTATCGAAAATCAGATGGGCTGGACATGTAATGCGATTTGGAGATGACCGTTGGACTAGAGCTGTTACCGACTGGATCCCACAGAATGTCAAAAGATCTCGTGGCCGCCCACCTACAAGATGGTCAGACTTCCTTGTCAAGACCCTGAAGGAACGGTTTGAGGCTCTTCATATTCCTGAATCAACCAGATGCCATTGGGCTACATTGGCACATAATAGGGTCCAATGGAAATGTTACTGGCGCCCGCTCGAGCAAATCGATGAATAACGGGATTCAAGTGATCAAGTGATTCTAAGCCTTAAGTTTTTTTTTTTTGAGGGGGTGCTTGTTTATGTTTTTTTTTTTTTTTTTTGCTAGAGTGTATCTCTAGAAAACTACAGAGTCAACTTAGCCAAAAGCAGCATCCTTTTTTGTCTAGCAGCCCCAAGCACATTTTGAGTCATAAGCCCAAGTTTGCCTTGAGCCTTCTTTACACCGGGTCTGCCTGTAACACAGTCTCTTAGGATCCTCTTATTTCTAACCAGCTGCATCAAATGTCCCATTTCGAACATAACTACACTATCTTCTGGTTGCTCCCAAATTCATACTGGTTGTTCCTAAATTTATTCTCTAAATTTTCTATTTTTTGATTTTGGCCCACACCTGGTAGTGATCAGGGGTTACTCCTGGAGGGGCATGGGAGCCATATGGGCAGCTGGAGGGACTGAACCCATGTTCGAGTAGGCACTGCAACGAGCATACTACCCACTGCCCAGGCCCACAGCCCTAAGTTTTGATCCCAAGAACCTCCACTTCTTAACACGAAAGTGCCAACAATTCCTCGCTTGCAAAATCAAGTTATTTCCCTTTAAATCTTTTATTTCCATGAGGTTTTAATACTTCTAGATTCAGCCAAGCCACAATTTCTATAAAAATTCTATTATAAACCTACTTTTAGCCCCTTGATGTGTCACAAGTAAAATACTTCCTAACCCGTTCTATCTTGTCAATTCCATGCACCTCTGCCTGATTTATTATACCAATTACTCAGATCACAGAAGTTTTCCAGGTTATTTGTCTCTATTGAACACACTTCACACGGCAGATAAAAACTAACATAGTATGCAATAGACAAAAAAACTTAGGGACCTCTTATAAAATTTGCACAATTCTTTTTAAATTTCCCATTCTGTATGTAATTGAAGCAATTCTCTAGAGGAACTACATCCATCCCCTCATCCCGTAATCTGACAGTCCCTGAAGAACTTGGCGGGGAGACAATCCCGGAGTGGAGATAGATTCCTACCACCGGATGGTAACAACCTCAGTGATTTCAACTCACAGTAACTTAAGCTACTTACCATTCTACTAACCCAAAACACCTCTCTCCCCTATAAAACCTACCAAAATCCTCAGTCATCCTATCTGGGCAGGGTCTCTTCAGGGTTTGAGTACCTTTTTATTTAGCACATCCTGGCATCAGTTTGCTTGCTTTCAAGTAATCTTACATGCCACTTACTGCTCAAATGAAAAACAAAAACAAGAATTACAGTACTGACTGACAGGATCTTGGAGTCACCCAGGTGGGCTTCAGCTGTCAGTTAAGGAAACTAAGGGTCAGACAAGAGTCAGTTTACCCAAAGTTGAAGAAACAAAAAAGCACCTGAAGTGAAGTCAAGGCCTAACGATGTTCAAGTCCAATTTTATTCCACTCTATCACCTATTTTAATGAAATCTAGATTTTCTTTTTCTCCCATTTTAAGCCTGACCATCTTTATTTTCTGCTAAAGTAGTTGCAAGCAGTCAACTTGAACACAAATACACACACATACACGCCACACACCCACACACCTTAACCAGAAAGAACATTAGAGTCATAGCAATTACACACTTTAAAGAGGAAAGGAGCCTCGGGACCTCCTAACTGGTAAACTGCCAAGGAAAGCCAATAATGACAAAGTCCTATTTTTCCATCTACTGGATTATGCAGACAAACATGCATCCTCCAAAACCTAACCCTTTCCCTCACTCTGAAAATGTCCCTAGGAGAGCCAATATTTTCTCCTTCAGCTGTGCTGGGTGGATTAAAGGAGTGATTAAGAGCCAATGACCCACTCTAAGTCGTTCATTAAACAGATGAGAAATCCCCGGTCCAAAGACCGGGATTTGCCCAGTGACCCAGCAAGTTAATAGCAGCTCTAGGGCAAGGGAGCATAAAAGCTCCTATATTTTAGGGACTGTGTCCTACAGTGGACAAAGATTTCCATAACAAAGTCTTCAGGATCCAGTGCCCCATTGCCCCGGAAGCACAGGCCCCTTCCTGGGTGCCAGTCGCCCTTGGGCAGAGAGGTATCTGGAAGGAAACAGGGGATGCCGGTCAGCTCCTGACTACGAGGGAGGGCACACAACGCCTGTCTCGTGGCAGTCACGGACAAAGACTCCTGGAGAGCGGACCGGGAAGGCCATCTTCGGAGCTGGGGGGGGGGGGGGGCGCACACACACCAACGAAACCCAACACATTAATGTCACAGACAAGCAAGCTGACTCAAGAGAGGAAGGCCCTGGGCAAGGTCAGCGGGTGAGTCAGTGGGCGACGGGGCTGGCGGCAGGGCTGGGTGCCTGCCAACAAGGTGCCTTCCCACGCGTCCTCGTTAGGGGCATCCCCGCAGTGCGCTGACCACAGGCCTTCCCTGTTTACTAACTCCGACCCTGACAACATAAAGATCTGGAATTGGGCAAGTCCAGCGTGCGACGGGCGCCAGCAAGTTTCCCTCCGTTTTGTCGCTGCTTCTAGATAGGGTCGGAATCTTGGGTCAGGTTTAAAAAGAGGTGGCCAAGCCACAAACAGGGCCTAGAAGGCCAAGGGCCACAAACCTCGATCCTCCTCTCCCCGGAGCTTCAGGCCCGAGGGAGCCCGACACCCTTGCGGTCGGAAGCCGGGAGGTCCCGTCGGCCACCTGCACCCCTCCCAGGGAACCGGGATCTGCGGCCCGCCACCCGTCCCTGTCCCACCGGGCCGCCGTCTCACCTACGCCGGCTCTCCGTCTGTTATTGTGGTTGAGAGGGAGGGAGGAACGAGACAGACGCTTCCCCGCGGCCCCCTCCGCCGCACTTCCGCTTCCCGCCGCCACCGAGGTATTTCCGGAAGAAGTCATCCGGGGCGGAGCTGCGGGCTGAATCCATGTTGGGTGTGGAACTGGAGGGTCAAGGGGAGGACAGCCATGTTGAGTGTGGCGTTTCTGGGCGGTCAGCGCGGGTACTTGAACGTAACACGTAGGCGGACCGGCTTGCTGAGTGTCTGAGGAGCAGAACAGGTTGTGGCTCTGTTTTTCTTTTTGTTTTGTTTGTTTGTTTTTTTTTCTTTTCTACTTTGGCGTCAGTGATATTTTAGCAGTGGTGGCGTTGGATAAACGTCTGGACCACGCGTGTGTCATCTGCAAGATGACATGGTGACTTGGTTCCGATAGAACCAATCCTCCCCCATTCCAGCTAAAGGAAACTTTCTGTGGGGTGTTTGTTAATTTGTCTGGCTGTGTGTGAGACAGTCGGGATGTTTATTATTAAAGTAGCCGTATTTTTTGGTACATTATCCCTACACGTAATTAACAGCATTTTACTATTTAGTAAAAAAAGGGGGGGTGTCTCTACATACACGGTACACTCTCATTAAAAACTCATGACTAATGTCAAGTATGAGCAACAATCAACGTAACCTTTGCTTAATGGATTTGAAACTATCTTCATAGAGAAAATGCTTAAAATGTCTTCAGTGTCACGTGGTTTTGCATTTATGCCTTCCTTAGGATTCAGATAGGACTTGATCTCTGAGTCCAGAAGTTCTTAATTCCAAATACCTAGATTACATACCTAAATACCTAGATTACATCACTTGACCTAGATTGGCCTAGATATTGACCTAGATATTACATGTGTAAAATATTGACCTAGATTACATGGGTGTTTAAAATATTGACCTAGATTACATGGGTGTTAAAAACTCCTGAGAAAGTTAGTGCACATTGAAACTGAAACATGATTTGAGAAAACATGGGCTACTTATGCTGAAGAAAAGACTTGAAGGTAACTTTGAGATGCCATTAGTTCTCAACTGACCCCATATGTGGAGTTGCATAACTTTTAAGATTTCTTTTACAAATATTATAAATTCGCATACTTGAAGTAGTATAAAAATTTCTTGGAAAAAGAGATTGCAAGTAGAAAAGGTTTAAGGAGCCTGCCTAGTCTTTTCTGTTCTTTCCTAGATTATTTGCAAATTTATTTTTCTCTCTTTACTATGGTTTGATCCACGCTGTTCCAGCTTGTCATCTGCAGTCACCTTTGGTTCAAACCATGTTCTGTAGTTTTCAGCTCTGGGAAGAAAAACAAAATAGACCCTAATTATATTTGTTCATTTTAATTCCAGCGAAAATAAATCATATTCTCATATCACTTGCTACATTTTCATTTATGAATATAAATGTATGAAATAACAAATCCTTTTGTTGTTCTTTCCTGGATTGTTTTCAAGATTAAATAGGAATCATGTGAAAGTATCTGGCGTTGCACTGGGCGTAAATTAGAAAAAACATTCAATAGTTCTATTTCAGAGCAGTTGAATCACTTCTTTAATTGAGTGTTTTCTTGTGTTTGCTTAGCATGCCTCAAAAAAAAAAAATAAATCCAATGAAGGGGCTAAAATATTTATAATGAAGATGTTTCCTACTTGAAATTTTAGGGAAAATGGGGGTGGAGAAAACATTCCTACAATAATAATAATACATTCTTGAGAGTTTTAAGAGTACTGAGTGCCTGCTGTTGTACAAAACTGCACATTAAAACCAATTTGGTTTTAATAATTAATGATTTCAGAACATATAATGCCCAAGTTCTGTCCTTAAGAACTTTTTGGGGGAGGGAGAGAGGGCAGTACTCAGGACCTACCCCTGGCCCTGAATTTAGGGGTCACTCCTGGTGATACTCAGGGAAGACTATATAGGGTATCAGGGATAAAATTTAGGTGGCTGCATGTAAAGCAAACTCCCTGCACAATCTGCTACACCTCTTTAAGAACTTTTGCTCCTAGATAATACTATTTTTCATTAGGGTCCTGGATATATGTTCCGTATTGTCACACAGTGGCATCATTAAGATGATTCAGCTCTGTAGGAAAATTTATGCTCTGCTAAATGGCCCTGAATGACAGTGTTGTTAATTTTAAATGAATCTGCATTTTTAAACTACATTTAAAAATATTTCTTCCCATATTTTTGTAAGTCTATAACAGCCTCTCTTCCCTTGAATCCTTTCAGATCCTTGGATAACAGATAACTTCTTTGTTAGAAGCTCTAACTTTTGTACACTGGGGATCATTCACTTTATCATTGGAGTTGACCTCGCTGTTGCAGTACATTGTTGCCCAGAGTCTCTGCACCTTGCCTGGAATTACTTCCTGCAGGTCGCTTTGTAGATATAGGGGCAAGAAAATAGTTTGAATCTGTGACTTTATGTGGCAGTACATCTTACCATGTACTTTGTTAGAACAAATATTTGTAAATATTTTCTCTTATGCTACCACAATCATCATGGGACTAGATAGATCTTACCAGTATATTTACCTGGCCACTTTGGATCTCTAAGTAATTAGGCCAGAGAGAAATACTGTTTGCCTCCAAGCAAGCAAGCATGATTCTCTAATAAACCTAAAGGCTAATATACTAAACAACTATGAAGTAAAGATGAGAATCTTGTGAAGGCTTGGGGCATATATACCTGGCTGGAGAATATCCATTGGTACAGAAACATCCCCTTCCCCCACTGTACCCTGCAGGGGGCACTTCCAAGCAGATCTTGGCTGAGGCAATATTAACATTTCAATGGGTCTAGGTGAGGTCCTGGGAGAAGTTACTTGAGGGGTATTGACCCTAACTGCTTTCTGTTGATGAGGGCAGTCCAGGTTGAAAAAATTGTAAAAACTGTACCCCTTTTTTGCCTTTTGCCTTCTCCCTCTGCTCTCCTTCTCTCCATTCTTTTCTCCCCATTGGGCATGTGGTAGAGGCCATCTTGTCCTAGGTTTCTAAATCTACATGTGGCTGGGCCCCAGCTAGGAACCTAAAGTCTGGACTTTTCCTGTTACTAAATTGTATACCAGAACAAGTGTGAGTAAAGTCTTTTGAAACTTGCTGAATTCTCGTGTCTTTCTCTGTCCGCCGGCTGCCTATTCCCTGGGGCAGAAGGGGATCCCTAGACCCTGCTCTCGGATTTTGTGGGGGCTCCCAGTGTACCCCGACACTCAGCTAAGAGTTTTAATGCAGAACTTTTTTTTAAAGAAATATCCTTTTTCAGTCATTTTGAGTGGGAAATTGTATTTCATGAAGCAGTACAGGCTTCACGAAGGTCCAGGAAGATCTGGTTAGTTATGGGTTCCTCTAGTTATTTCCAGAGTCCGCATACAAGCACTCAGCAAAAACTTAGGATTGTGATATAAAAATAGACATTAATTTCAGGAGTGTTTGGTCAATTTCTTTGAAGTATGTCATGGGTATCCTTATAGGGACTGCATTGAATCTGTACCGAGCTCTAGGGAGTATCACCATTTTGACAATGAAACCCCAAGGATAGCTAAAGCAATCCTCAGGAAAAAGAAGATGGGAAGCATCACCTTTCCCAACTTCAAACTGTACTACAAGGCAGTAGTAATTAAATCAGCTTGGTATTGGAATTAAAACAGACCTGTGGACCTACGGAATAGAATTGAGTATCCTGACAACCAACCTCAAACACATGATCATTTAATCTTTAATAAAGGTGCAAAGAGTCCAAAATGGAGTAAGGAAAGCCTCTTCAACAAGTGGTGTTGGGAAAACTGGGCAGCGACATGTAAAAAAATGAATTTGGACCTGTGTCTAACACCATGCACAAATATAAGTATCAAAATGGATTAAATATCTCAATATCAGACTTGAATCCATAAAGTACATTGAAGAAAATATAGGAAAAACTCTCCACGACATTGAAGCTAAAGGCATCTTCAAAGGTGAAACATCACTAACAAAGCAACTAGAAGAAAAGATAAACATATGGGACTCCATGAGACTAAAAAGCTTCTGCACCTCAAAAAGAAACAGTGACTAAGATACAAAAGCAGTCCACAGAATGGGAAAGAATATTCACCCAATACCCATCTGATAAGGGGTTAATATCCAGGATATAACAGGCACTGGTAGAACTTTACAAGAAGAAAACAAACAACCCCATCAAAAAATGGGGAGAAGAAATGAACAGAAACTTCAGCAAGGGAAGAAATTCGAATGGCCAAAAAACATGAAAAAATGCTCATCATCACTAATCATCAGAGAGATGCAAATCAAAACAACAATGAGATACCACTTTACACCACAGAGACTGGCACATATTCAAAAGAGCAAGAACAACAAGTGCTGGCGTGGATGTGGGGGAAAAGGGGACACTCATCCATTGTTGGTGGGAATGCCGGCTGGTACAGCCTTTCTGGAAAACAATATGGACTTTCCTCCAAAGACTAGAAATTGAACTCCCATTTGACCCAGCCATACCACTCCTGGGAATATACCCTGGGAAGCCAAAAACACACAGTGGAAACACAATCCGCACTTTTATTTTTATAGCAGCACTATTCACAATAGCCAGAACCTGGAAACAACCAGAGTGCCCTAGAATCGTTGACTGGATAAAGAAGCTTTGGTACATCTGCACAATGGAATACTATGCAGCTGTTAGGAAAAATGAAGTTATGAAATTTGCCTATAAATGGATGGACATGGAGAAGATTATGTTGAGTGAAATTAGCCAGAAGGAGAGAGACAGATACAGAATGACTGCATTTATTTGCATAACATAAATATATATGTACATATTATGATACCAATATCCAAGGTCAAGTGAAACATATATCAGGAGGTCTTGTCAAAGGTGGAAATTATCACAAACGTGTGGGAG
This sequence comes from Cryptotis parvus, assembly GCA_021461705.1. NCBI lineage: Eukaryota > Metazoa > Chordata > Mammalia > Eulipotyphla > Soricidae > Cryptotis > Cryptotis parvus. Next base: position 81,978 of record JAJIBD010003322.1, on the reverse strand, counting down.
TCAGAGGTTAGGTAAGACAGAAAATGGAACAGTGTGCTAACAATTTTCGAGGGTACTAATGCCAACCTAGAACTGAGCATTAAATAGAGGCAAAAAAGATACACATGACAACCCTTTAATGTATGTTCTGTAATCCATAGTCTGGAGGGGAAGGAAAAGAGAAAGAGAGAGAAAGGGAAAGAAATAAAGAACCTGCCATGGAGGAGGGCTGGTAGAGGGGGAGGGAACCGGGATGTTGGTGGTGGGAGATGGGCACTGGTGGCGGGATGGGTGCTGGAACACTGTATGACCAAAACCCAAATATGAACTTTTTAATTGTATATCTTTGTAATTGTAAAAATAAAAATTAAAAAAAAGAATAATAATAAATAAAAAGAAAGAAATCTAAATAAAAAAAAAAAAAGAGTCCGGGTGCCAGTACGGCAGAGCGGGCCAAGTGGTTGGCTTGCTTGTGGCCACCCCAACCCCACCTGCCGTCACATAGGGTTCTCGAGCACACTGTATTATGAACAACTTTGTAGTCCATGGTGTTTAAATAAAATAAAATAAAATTTAATATCTTCAGCTAAAAAAAATTTTTTAAAAATTTTTAAAAAGTTTTGTTTTTGTACCAACTACCAAACAATCTATTGGCTTAACACAGGCTTAATATGATATCATGATATTGTATATTTAGCTGGATGCTTAGGGTTTAGGATGTCCAGAGAGTTGGCTGTCGTTGAGAGTGATTTTTAGCTCAAGTGGATATTAAATCATTGACACTCTAGACCCAGCTGAATCGCACACCTTCACATAACTTCTCCCTCAATTTGGAGTTTCTCAGAACATAGAAATTGAATTCTAATAGGGAGCTCAGGCACAGAGAAAGTTATAGAGCAAACTATCCTAGGCGAAGGACTTATCAACTAACCTCAATAAATCTGGAAGTCACTTATGTCACATTCCACTGAGGACACCACTAAACCAGTGCAGAGTTATAGAAAGAATCAGTTGTTGTCTTGTATTTGCATAAAGAGGCTGAGACCATCTGTGATTTTAGCACCCTATGCCATTAGTTCTCAATTGTTGGAATGTATATAGATATTATCAGCACAGGTATCTAAAAGGTCAGGTAACCCCAGGTAATTTGTGAGATTCAATCACATGAATTATTACTTATATGATTTTTGAAATTATAATCAAAATTCACGTATAATTCATCTTTAACATATTTAAATTTTTATAGCAGCACATTGGATGATATTTGGATCCTGGCCAGGTGATGCTGTGGGCTACCAGGTGGTGCTGGAAGAGACGTATGTAGAGCCAGGGAGTAAACCTGGGATTTGGCAGGTGCTACTATTCAAACTCTCTTCTCAGACCCTTAAAAATATTTTAAAGCATACAACTCACTGGCAGTAAATATATTCACACTGCTTTGCAACTATACCACCATCTACCTTCAGAACTATTTAATCTCAAATTGAAACAGTTCCTATTCAACCCTCCTTATCACATACATTTCTACTTCTGTCTCTAGTACATCCTATATAAGTGGAATCATGAAGTGTTTCTTTTGTATTTAGATTCTTTCATGAAGCCTAATGTCTTCAAGTTTCACCCTTATTTCACATTATCATGTGTCAGAATTTCGTTTTAGAGGTTGAATTCTATTATATATGCACATATATATTTCTATATACATGTATCTATATGTTATATATATACACACACATATGTACATAATCACGTTTTTGTTCATTTATCAGTCTATGAGTATTTGAGTTGCTTCTACCTCTTGTCTATTTGAATAATACTTCAGTGAACTTCAGTGTGCAAATATATTTTCCTTTGGATATAGAACCACAAGAGGAATTGTTGGACCTTATGCCCATGCTAGTAAAACTTTTCAGTAGCATATATACCATTAATATTCTTTCCAGTAGTGCACAATGTTCCAATTTCTCTTCATTGTTATTCAGGTTAGTTTTTGTGAGATAATGTTTTTAACTAACTTAGAAGAGTGCCTGGAGTACCATAAAAACACCACAAATGTTGCTATTATTTAATAGGTAAGATGCGTCTTTTCTTTCCTTCTCGGCTGCTATTGAGTTTGAAAAACCTGAATATTTAGCTCATGGTATTTCTGAAGTTCAGTTTCAGTGCATTTGAAACCTCATTTTATAATAAAAATCTGTGAAAGGATGCACAAAGAATTGCAGTTTCAAAATCCAACACAAGGTGGTAGAGTAGGGCAAAACAAAACTATAGGCTGCCTGGATGGACAAGTTTTATAGAGATCATTTCTGAGCAAGAAATAAAGCAACAAGGCTTTTGAAATTAAGTGTATAAGACGAGAGTGCAAAGGCTAAGGGTAAAATTTTTTTGAAATTTGAGTTTTTTTCCTAATAATTAACTTATTTCTTATTCTTTTAGCCTAATTCTAGAAGGATGAGAGTAAAGAATTCAGTCTTTAGAAAGGGAATTGTTTGAGATGTCAAGAACTGTGGTTTGCTAAGATTTAATGAGACATTTACATAACCGTATGGAATCTGGAATGTGCACTGTACTGTAAAGATGACTGGGGAAGTAGCTTCTCAGACTGGAAGACATCAACAAAGACCTCAGTGAGGGTTGGGGGTTATTGGCAAGGTGGGATTCCCGGATACCTGGAGCAGGCAGGCATTGAAGGCCTTCTACAACCATCTTAAAATAATTACACTCACTCTCAGTAGTTCATTCCTCTCCCAAGTGGGTTTCTGCATCATTACTCATGTGTCTCTCATCTGGACTCTAGCTTCTCGCTCTCAAAGTTTTCATTTTTGTGTTTTTATTAAAAAAATTACAATGTCACTGTACCAATCACTTAAAAATATCATGATCAGTATCATACTTTAATCCCTATAAATTATGTGAGGTAAATATTGCTAGTCCCTTATTATAAGGAATTCAGCTCAGTTACTAATTCAAGGAGGTTATATAATTTGTTACATATTACACAGCTTGTAAACTAGAAATTTATTATAAAATTGAGGTAACTGACTTTAAATTTTATATTTCAAATGACTAGTATTGAAACCCCTTCCCATGTCAATATTATTTATTCCCACTAAATCTTACGTCAATATTGTGTTCAGAACAAGATGTACCTTCTTTAAAAACAAAATAGGGGCCGGAGCGTGGCCCAGTGGGTGGGCGCTTGCCTTGCCGCGCCGGCTCATGCCGCCAGGGTTCAATCCCGGCATCCCATATGGTCCCCCGAGCACCGCCAGGAGTGATTCCTGAGTGCAGAGCCAGGGTAACCCTGAGCTTGCCGGTGTGACCAAAAAGCAAAAAAAATAATAATAAAAAAATAAAAACAAAATAAAGGGCCAGAGCGGTAGCCCAGCAGGTAGGGTGTTTGCCTTGCACGCAGCCGGCCCATGCCGGCCGGGTTCGGGTCCCGGCATCCCATATGGTCCCCCGAGCACCGCCAGGAATAATTCCTGATTGCAGAGCCAAGAGTAACCCCTGAGCATCGCCGGTGTGACTGGCCCAAAAAGCAAAAAATAAAAAAAAAATAATAAAAACAAAATAAAATTAGAAACTTTAAAGTATACATTTGTAACTTGTCAACTCCCAAGGCCCAGTAGGTATTGATTGCAGTCAGCCAACAAACTCTTTTCTCTTTTTCTGTGGAGTGGGGAATCACACCCAGCAATTCTCAGAGTTACCTCTTGGTTCTGTACGCAGGAATTACTCCTGGCAGTGCTTGGGGAAACATAAAGGATGCCAGGGATTTAATTCAGGTCAGCAGTGTGCAAGGCAAATTCCCTGCCCACTGCTGTTCTAGCACTCTGATCCCAAACTCATTTCTCTGTCTAAGCCGCATGTCTCAGCTGCTCAGAGGACTCAAAAGTTTTCCCTCACACAGGAGGACTCTCCTACCATAGGCTGAGTAAGTGGGTTTCCCCTTTATAATTACAAAGCATATCAGTTTCATTTAGTGTGTCAGGGGATGTAAAGGCAGAAGCTACTAAACTGTGCCCACAATGGGCCCTAAATTCCAAAAAACCAGTGCCAACCATGTGAGTGGGCAGGGTACTTGCCTTACAAGGGGATGGGAATAGAACTTAAGTTTCTATTGGGGTTTTGCACCAGCAAAATCATTTAATCTCTGGCACTACTTACATCTTTCCCAGCACCACTGGGTATGGCCCTGGTGGTCCCAGCATCCTCTAGGCTTAACCCAAATACCATCCTATGACATATTTTAATTTCAAAGCTAAAATGATAAATGCCATGGGAATTTTTGCCATAACTTTAAAAAATCATAAATAATTGACGTGATTGAGTAAAGACTTAGGATTACTCGTACTGGTGGGATCAGCAGTCTTCCTTTTTAGATGCCTGTGCTACTAAAATCTGCAAACATCCAAACAAAGGTGGGACAAATGGGGTAGCATGCTGAACTCACAGATGGTCTTAGCCTATTTATTCAGCTATGAGATAGCATAAGATTCTTTTAGTCTTCACTGGTTTAGTGGCTTCCCTCAGTGGAATAAGACAGAAGTGATATCCAGAACTACTGAGGGTAGATGTTAAGTTCTGAAAGTTAACTCTGATCTGTTGATGTCCATAATAAATGATTAAGGAATATTATTCCACTAGTTCATAAAGCTTCACACATTTGGGGGAACACTTTTGGAGAAGGGGCACTTACTTCTGCTGAAATTGTAACTCCAGAGCTTCCAAGCATTCACCATCAGGATAAGAGCGGTATCTGCCATGGAGGTGGGCTGGGGAAGGGGGAGGGAACCTGGGATGTTGGTGGTGGGAGATGGGCACTGGTGGAGGGACGGGTGCTGGAACACTGTATGACCAAAACCCAAACATGAACTTTTTAATTGTATATCTTTTTATTTGTATATCTCACGGTGGTATAATAAAATACTTAAAAAAAGGAAAGAAAAGGAGAGGCAAAACCTGCCTCAGAATGAAACATTCAAAAGAGCATGGATGTTTCCAAATGGAGAGAACATGTTTGTGGCATCTTTGAAAATCTGATTATAGCCATGTCTGAATTCAGATGTTTCTCTGACTTTTAAAAGATACATTGTCTTTGGAAAATTTCTTCTCTTTTTAAAACATCAGTAATTTGGGGTTTTATTTTCTTCTTTAGTGGTTATTCTTCCAAAGTTCAACCTACTATGCCTATTTTCCCCAGTAGAGGGTGTAGCTCACTAGCTGAATTGAGCCCTATTTAAAAGGTAATGCTGGCAAGCAGGCATACGCTGTCAAAGGGACCAGTTGGGATGGTGCAGTCATGTTCTTAAAAGTCTTGTTTTAGAAGAAACAAAGCGAGTAGCTGTATGACCAGACGTGGTTGCAGGGATAGGAAATGGCATAGGTCTAAGGTTCTTGGGAGAATTCATCTCAAAGACCATGCAGCTTCCTGAATCATAAGGAAAAGAATAAGGACAAATAGGAAATGGCAAATAGACTTTATCTTCCATACCAGATGCAATTGGTAAGACATGATTAGCTTGTATATTGAGAAAGATTTTGAATCACTCATCTAGCTTAGTTTCATTGTAATAATATTACTGGTAGTAGTGTGGGCCCAAGGGGTATCAGGAGGATTGAGTGTATTTTCTATTCGAGACAAGATTTCATTGCTCTGGGATGTACAGTGTGGCCATGATTATTATTTGTAATTGAAATCAATTTAGAAAGGACAGATCCAAGGATTCAAGGTTACTGCATTGCCTTATTATCTGCCTCCCTATAAAGATTAAATATTTTTTTCCTTGACCTGAAGGTGAGAGACAGTATTAAAACCCCAAATTTGTGTTTCCAGGTTTTTTGTTTATATTAATGAACCCTTTCTGGGACCAGGAGATAGTACAGTGGTTAGGGTGTATGCTAAGGACAGGCACGAACTGGGTTTGGGCCCTAGCACACATGATCTCCTGTACATGGCTGTGGAGAGCCCTGAAGTTTCCCTGAGCACCAACAAGGTCTGGACAGCACAAAATCCTCAGCACCTGGCATTGAACCACTGGCTTGACTGACTGAGAATTGCTGGTGGGGCCCCTAGGCCTCCAGTGCACACCCTGGGAGCCCCCAGTTCCCTGTAAAAAAAATTAAAACCATTCTAAATTGTGTTCTAAATCCCAGACTTTTTTTTCTGTCTTTTCATCTGAAATGTATCACCCCTTTTATGTAATCTTGCCTTGCTTACCAGGGCACAGATTTCATCTGTTATCACTGTGTATGCAAAACTAACTTTGTCCTGTGAACATATTTATATAACTGAGCTTACCCAGGGTGAAGGTGTGGTTGGTGGGGACCCTGAGACAGTGGTGGAGGGAAGTGGACACTTTGGTGGAAGGTGTTGGCATGTTGTATACATGAAACCCTATTGTAAATCAGTGTGCTTCAAATGAAAAAGAAACAAAAAGTTTGTCTTTTACTCATATTTCTGTCAGTGTTTTATAGAAATGGCCAAAAGAACCAGTGTCTCCGCTGGTTCTTGTAAACTTTATATTTTATGAAGGGGAGGTCTCCCAGGTAGGACTGTCTGTACCCCCATACATACATACCCACAATCATGTTTAATTTATATGTTGGACACAGTAAGAGAACAACAACAACAATAATCAAAAAGTTATAAAAGTGCTATGAGCTACTTGTGTTCTTCCTTAAAATGTCTCAGTATAATTGATTTTTCAACCACAGGTGACCTCAGACAACACAAGCTACGAAGGTCAAATTGTGGCACATTGCCCACGTTATCAGTACCTCAAGACTGTGTCCTTGGACATGTACTACTGGGCAAGCAGAATCTACCTTCTAAGGACAGGAGAGGTCACCTCGGATCTCCCACTGCCCAGGATCCACTTCGTGGAGCAACTAGAGGTCTTATCTTCTTACTGACCTTCTCCAACACATAGACAAGTGATCACACTTGATTATGCAGTGCTATTGTCTTCCGGTGATTCAGCATAGGTATGGAATGGCTTCATCAAATGCTTATGCATTGAGAAACTATTGAGAAAATGAGGAAGTGGTCAATATGGCAACAATGCCAGTTTTGGTTCCTCACTATTGTGGGTGTTTCTTTTTCTCATAACACAATAATCCTTTTTTTTCTTGCTCCCCTCAATGGGTTATAAACTACACAAGTATAACATATAGTATCAAGAACCAAGAGTCTAGCAAAATATCTCAATTTAAAAAATTTTTCTTAATAAATAAGTTTATTTTTTCTTAATAAATTTACTGCCCAATTACTTTATTAGGCTAAGAATTACTTAAAGATTCCTTCCATCTGTCCTTTCTTCCTTTCCTTCCTTCCTTCCTTCCCTTCTTACTTCCCTTATTTTCCTTCCTTTCCTTCCTCCCTTCCTTCCTCCCTCCCTCCCGCCTCCTCCCCTTCCTCCCTCCTTCTCTTCTTCCCTCCCTCCCTCCCTCCCTCCCTCCTCCCTCCCTTCCTTCCTTCCTTCTTCCTTCCTTCCTTCCTTCTTTCTTCTTTCCTTCCTCCCCCCCCTCCCCCTCCCCCCCTCCCTCTCTCCTTTCTTCCCTTCCTTCCCTCCTTCCTTCCTTCCTTCACAATTTTTTTTTTGCTTTTTGGGTCACACCTGGCGATGCTCAGGGGTTTCTCCTGGCTCTGCACTCAGGAATTACTCCTGGCGGTGCTCGGGGGACCATATGGGATGCCGGGGATCGAACCCAGGCCGGCACAGGCCTGCCACGTGCAAGGCAAACGGCCTACCTGCTGGGCTATCGCTCCGGCCCCACAATTTTTATAAATGATATAATTGGAATTACATGATGGTTTCTCATGCACATAATTCCAACACCACACCCATTACCAATGTACTCAACCTCCCTCCCCTTAGAACTCAATGCCCCTCCCTTTCAGTCGTCTACTGCTGGCACCAACTCAGTTGTGTGGATCAATTCTGCCATTGTGTTGCCTTTGACTCTTTGCTACTACATTGCTGTGTAATTTTAAGTCCAATATATGAGAGAGAGAGCATTCTGTATATATCCCTAGAAAAGGTACTTTCTATTCAACTCTATATTCCTATAACATAATCTTGGCATTTTATTAAATATATCTTATAGAGAATTCCATTGGCTAAGATTTATTGGTTTTTGAAACGTAAGATAATGAATTCCAAGATTTGAAGGGAAGGCAATGCTTGTTTCTGGATACATTCTTGACAGCCGAAGGATATCACGTCAGATTTTTGCATTTTCCAGCATGTTGAATATGAAGGGTGAGTTGTAAAGCTCTAAGAGAAATTTATAGAAATATTTAGACACTATTTGGATGAAATAGGACCCTTGTTCGTTCCAGCCTTATGGTAATTTAAAAGATTTTAAAAAGAAGAAAAGCCTTGTTTGCCAGGAGTTCTCCTGACTTAAGTAGCCCACAGCTACTTTTGATTTCCCTGTTACAGTTCCATCTGCCCTGGAGATACCTCTCCCCATTTTGTAATCATGGTGAAAAAGTATTAACCCATTAGTAAATGTGAAAATTTGTATGTTAAGAAATTGAGGATGGAAATAACCACTTGAGGGAAAACAATCTTCTGAAACATAATTTCTTTGTTTATGAAATAACATTATTGTGGTGCTTCCTGAGGAAGGTTCTTTGAGGTGGACAAGGAAAGTTTTGTGTAAACTTCTGGAAGGATTCTTAGCACTATGGCAAAGCTCTTAATGGTCTAAAATAATATAAACATAGGTGTGGAAATCGTGAAAATATGTATCATTTCCAGAAATTGGAATAACTGGATTTTATGCTAAATTAGTGAAATGACTTTTGCTACAGAGCGATATTAAAAATGATAAAATGATGAATGTACTTTTCATCTTATATAAATATTTTCTATTAATATTGAGTAAAACAACAAACTTCTTTGAACCTTCTTTTTTTTTTTTTTGCTTTTTTGGGTCACACCCGACAATGCACAGTGTTACTCCTGGCTCAGGAACTACTGGTGGTGCTCAGGGGACCGTATAGGATGCCGAACCTAGGTCGGCCATGTGCAAGGCAAATGCCCTACTTGCTGTACCTTTGCTCCGGCTGCCACCACGTGGCTGTTGGTATCGACAGTATTCGTGCTCTATTTAGAGATTTTTCCCCTAAACTACCAGGCTTAAAATATCCATTTTAAATACTAGTAGACTGAAAGCAATGGTGTCATTTATTTTTTTCTGCATCCTCTGAACCTAGCACTGACCTATATATTACTAAGATTTAATAAATACTGTTGGTTCAAATAGGTGAATAGAATCCCCCTTCATGCATTGTCTTTTTTCAACTCTCACAGACAACCTCTTAGGTTATCAATGAGAACAAGTGATTGGTCCAAGGTCATCTATTTAAAATAGAATCCATGAAATTCTAAGCCCAGTTAATAGGATCAGTTTTTGTTCTTAACCATATACTCAATTCTTAGAGTCACTATAAGTGATAGTTAGCAAAATAATTATTATAAAGAGTGCTTTATGTTTAAAATGTTTTTCAGGGCCTGGAAAAATAGCTGAATGGGCGAGATAGCATTCTTTCCGCACAGGAATCCTGGGTTCTTTCCTGAACTCCATGTGGTGCCCTAAGTACCACCAATCATGACCCTAAAGCACACAGCCATTAATAGATACTGAGCACCACCAGATATAGTCCACAAATGTTAAAAATGTTTTTCATATCAATTATGATAGTCAACTTTTCTAAGAACTCATTAATTCATTTGTACAAATACTTATGGGACTTTTTTATTTTGTTTGTTTTGGGCGTCACACCCAGCAATGCTCAAGACTTATTCTTGTCTCTCCACTCAGGGATCATTCTTGGTGGTTCTTAGGTAATATGGGGTGCCGAGGATTAAACCCAGGTCGGCTACATGCGAGGCAAGTGCCCTATCAGCTGTACCTACTCCAACCCCACTTATGGAACTTTTAATAAGCACTTACGGGGTTTAGTTGATGGCAGACATATATTCTAAGAAGTAATAGAAATAGATCACAGATATTCCTTTTGATTTTATGGGGACTTTATAATTTTATGTAAAGGTCTATTTTTACATAGGCTAGTCAAGGATGACACCTTTAAGGAAAAGATAAGTTTAAATCTAAATGCTAAGGAAAAAACAGCACATCTTGGTAGGAGATAATAGTGCAACCCAAAAGACACTGAAGCAAGAAAGGCATTTGTACATTTTAAAATATCAGGAAAGTCTGTGTAACTGAAACATATTTAGCACATGAAACCATAAATATCTCAAGTTTGTAAATTAGAAATCATGTTCCAGAGGGTTTTTGAGACTTCCAGTGTCATTTAGTCAGAGAGGTAGGACTCAACCCAAGGCCTTCTCTCCTTAGTGCTCTATCTTATAGCTTTGACATTCAAGCTTTTTAAGAATAAAAACCACCCAATATCCATCTGATAAGTGGTTAATATCCAGGATATATCAGGCACTGGTAGAATTTTACAAGAAGAAAACAGCCACCCCCATAAAAAATGGGGAGAAGAAATGAACAGAAACTTCGACAAGGAAGAATTTGAATGGCCAAAAGGCATATGAAAAATGTTCATCATCACTAATCATCAGAGAGATGCAAATCAAAACAACAATGCGATATCATTTCATACCACAGAGACTGGCATGGCACATATCCAAAAAAGCAAGGACAACAAATGCTGGCATGGATGCAGGGAGAAAGGGACTCTCATCCATTGTTGGTGGGAATGTTGACTGGTACAGCCTTTTTGGAAAACAATATGGACATTCCTCCAAAGACTAGAAATTGAGCTCCCATTCAACCCAGCCATATCACTCCTGGGAATATACCCTGTGAAGCCAAAAACACACAGTAGAAACTCCACCTGCACTTTTATTTTCATAGCAACACTATTCACAATAGCCAGAATCTGGAAATAACCAGTGCCCGAGAACTGATGACTGGATAAAGAAACTTTGGTATTTCAATACCAATGGAATACTATGCAGCTGTCAGGAAAAATTAAGTTATTAAATTTGCCTATAAATGGATGGACATGGAGAGGACCATGTTGAGTGGTATTAGCCAGAAGGAAAAAGATATAGAATGATTGCATGTATGTATGTATGTATATATATATAAATAATATGTGTGTGTCACACCCAGCAATGCTCAAGACATATATATACATATACATATATATACTATATACATTACATAATATACATATAACAATACATATATATACATATATATAGTATGATACCTATATCCAAGATTAGGCAGAACATGGATCAGGAGGTCTTGTCAAAGGTGGAATCTACCACAAATGTGTGGGAGTCAGAGGTAAGGTAAGACAGAGAAGGGAACAGTGTGCTAATAATTGTCAAAGGTAGAAGCCTAGAACTGTAATTGTACAAGCCTAGACTGAGAATTGAATACAGGCAAAAAGATACACATGATAACCTCTAAATGTATGTATTGCAATCCATAATGTGTAAGAGAAGGAAGAGAGAAAGAGAGAGATAGAAAGAGAAAGGGAGAAAAGAGATAAAGAACCTGCCATAGAGGCAGGCTAGGGGAGGAGGGAGGGAATCGGGGACACTGGTGGTGGGAAATGGGCACTTGTGGAGGGATGGGTGCTGGAACACTGTATGACCAAACCCCAAACATGAACATCCTTCTAACTGTATATCTCACAGTGGTATAATAAAACAAACAACAACAAAAAAAGAATAGAAACCATTTTCACGTAAAAATCTCATTAAAACCTAGGGAACAAGACAAATTAAGGACATTTCTGTACTGAACTTCAAGGTGAGAAACAGAATTTCAGCTATATAATTTCTGCTGCACCATCTTTGGTTTCATTCACTGGAATGGAAAGTCAAATTACACTGATTTTACTTAGCAGAGACACATCTTGAGAAATTCACACATATTTTCCAAAGAATATCAGAAGTGTTATTAGTTTTATTATAATAACAATACATTATATTCTTAAAAGATGGTTTTGTTTGGCGCTTGATGTTTTTACTTACATATTGGCAAAACAGAACACACAGGAATTAGAATATGTGACATTATTTGAGGCACATAATGGGCTGGTTCTTAGAGAGCATGTAGGGTTCTGTAGCTTAAATTTCTTTTGATAATGACTGCATGAAAATTCCTAAAACAAAATTCACAGGTCAAGCTCTATTCTATAATTATTTCTTAATGATGTCTAATATAAGTACTTAGTGTTTATTTTTTGCAGAGAGGATATAATAATAAAAAAATCTTCACTTAAACTTTGAACAGCAAACACTTTCTCATTTTATATTCAGCAACTGGAGTATTTAGGATATCCACTTTGTAAAGAAACTGAGTCTATACTGTCTATAATTCTTAGCTGTATAATATAATGTGTAATTTGTAATTTTGGGAAGGATAAGAGACCACATGTACTTTGACAAATTACTATGACCTCTGGAAATGACTACAAAATTATTCGGTGCCTCTGGAATAATTTCAGTTCTTCAAAGCTCTCCTTAAATGGGTGCCTGGATCAAGGTATTCTCCAGGGTTCTCTGCTAGTATCTGGAGATCAGTCCTTAGGGAAAGGGGGAGAAGAAGCAACCTTGTTTATATTTTCCCAGTATCTCCCCACTTAATTTTGCTTTCTTTAGAGTTAGAATAGCTGAAATGAGAGGATCTTGAATGTCAATTTAATTTGTCTACAGGCAGAAGTTGGGCTTGGAATGTTCACAGGCATTGTGTAGTGATCAGATTAGAAATGAATTGCAGTAATGCATTGATAGGTGGCATACAGGAGACAGGCTTTTCTACACCTATATGCCAGGCTCTGCCCCGTGGGCCCTGGATGGTTGATGGTCTGACATAAAAAGGACTGGGACACCTAGGATGAACCCAGAGCCACGGCAAAGCCTGGCAAACTGCCTGTGGTGTATTTGATATGCCAAAAACAGTAACAATAATGAACTTCATTCCCAACAAATGGAGACATTACTGGTGCCTGCTCGAGCAAATTGATGAACAATGGGAAGATAAGTGATAAATGAATTTCCTAATCTGTTGATTCAGATCACAATATAGTCACACATCCATTATATAAAGCTATACGCTGCTTTACAAAATTTTAGTTATTTCCTTCATTGACACTGTCTCCAAAATTTTGATCACTTGGTTAATAATTCCTTCCAAACTTTCCAAATGTGTCTTATTTCTTTATAAATTACTTTCACTGAATTGTCTGACTTGTTAAAATTTAACTATTCACTTTGATATGTCCAAAATGCATGCATATGCACAATATATTGAATTTGTAATTATATTTTTCTAAACTCCTTTAAGGAAAATTGATGTATAATTTCAAGAGATAAATTTATTGGTATATCAGCTAAAATATTCACTCTTATTGCTATAATGGATATTCAAATCACTCTTTGGGAAACACATTGTGTGTCTTAGTATCTCTTGTGGGAGATGTTAGGTCATACCCAGTGGTGCCCATGAGTTTTTCTGGCACTGTGTTCATGAATGATCACTGGCAGTATTGGGTATTCAATGGGGTTGGTGACATACAAAAACAAGTGACTTACCTTCTGCACAGTCTATCTCACCCTTGCCATTGACTCTCCAGCAAGTTATTAAAAGGTAAAAATGACTACTTCTAAAATTGAGTATAGAAAGAACCAGAGTGAATTAGAAAATTACGAAATTGGAGTATTATTGCCCCCTCAAAAAAAAAAAAGTCAGCTAGAATTTAAGGTGAGAAAAGAGGTGTTTTTAGGAAGAAAAAGACTGGCCAAGGAGGGATATTTGCTGCTTCTAAAGGTGTCAGGAATCATTGTTTTAATAAGGGAGAAGTCTCACTTAGATTTGTACTTTAGAAGATCTGTTTTTATACTAGAGGAAACTAGTGCAGAGATTGACAAACTTTATTACTAAGAGCCAAGTAGTAAATGTTTAATGATATTTTAAATTCCAATGGTTTCTGCTGCAACTTTGTTGTTGCAGCCTTGAAGAAGTCAGCAACAGCACAGGTGAACAGGTTGTATTCCAGTAAATTTTCAAAAAAGTGACATGATTTGCCAATACCTGGATCATACTACATACAAGGAGACCATTACCTGGCTATTATAAGAATATTGGCCAGAAGTGTGAATAACTCAGAAGCAGGCAAGAGTGATCTATTTTAAGTGTAAAAGTATAGCAAAACAAAATTTAGGAGATTGACTGCAGTGTATATGTGAAGGTAAAGGAGTAACAAGGGAAATGGATTAGACCTGATGTCTGCAGAGCATATTTCTATAGAGGTGTTCAGATTAAACCACATGAACTTTCACTATGAGGCTCAAAATTGGTTAAATATTAGCTATTTAACATTGCCCGATATTGTTAAACCTAATAGAATACTATAAGGCTAATGAAGGGGGAAAAGTTGTTCAGGAAGTAATAAACTTACCATAATTTTGAATTTTCCAAAAACATCTGAAACAAAAGTGTTTAGAAAAAAATCAAATAAAGCAATGTAGGGCTGAGATGTGAGCATCAAATTAAATCTTAAGTAAATACAAAGATCTAAAGTCACAAATAAACAAAAGTCACAAATAGGAAAATTTGTGACTTCATCATAAAAGGTTTAATACCCCTTCCCCTATCTTAGTCTTCCTATTTACTTCCTCTGATTTTTTGGGACTCAGTGTCCTTCCTTAGAATTCAGCCTTGACTCACTCCTATGCAGGAGGAATTTATACCCATAGTTCATTCTCAGAGGTACAGTTGAGTACTTCTGGTCTGCTCAGAGGCTGTGTAGGCCCATTTTTAGAGTAATATTTAGATATCTCTAAATCATCCTAGCTCCCTGGTGGCTGAGTATTAGATTTCATTTTTAATTATTCATTGGTTTGAATACCTTTCCCAAACTGCTTTTAAGGAAGTTTCATTCCTTTGAAATCTGTGTCAGCTCTCCCAAACTATTAAGTTTTTCACACCTTAACATTTTATACTCTATTTCACAGTCTTTAGACTTCCTTTTTAATTATTTATTGGTTTGGATATCTTTCCCAAAGTGCTTTTAAGGAGGTTTCATTTCTGAAATCTGTGTCAGCTCTCCCAAGCTATTGTTTTTAGCACCTTCACATTTTACACTCTATTTCTCAGCCTTAACTTTTTGCTTCTCCTCCCTTCACCCCGCCCCTGCCCCCAACTCCACCAATAGACTATGCTGACAGCACATTTACTTTCAAATCTTGAGCTTTTCCTTTTGGTGTCATTTTGCTACTTAGTCAGAAATAGCTCTATTCTCTTTTGAGATTTGACATCCTAGTCCCAGTTCCAAGAGTAAGTAATTTCAGAAAGTCCTGCTACTATGTGCTGGTGAGGGAATATGAGTGGTAAAGATTGAGGTGAGAGATGAAATTATGAGCTAAAAAGACTGTTATTCATCACATCCTAGATCACCCCTAAAATAATATTCTGTCATCCCTAAATTTCTAATAAGAACCTATAACTTTTGAATGAACTATTGAAAAATTGTGGGACCAGAGCGATAGTACAGTGGGTAGGGTTTTTGCCTTGTACACAGCCAACTTGGGTTCTATCCCCAGTATCTCATATGGTCTTCCAAACGCTGCAAGGAGTAATTCCTGTGTGTGGAGCCACTTGAGCGTAGCACTTGAGCGTCAGTGGGTGTGACCCAAAAAAGAAAAATACTTCACCCATTTTACATGAGGCAGTGATTTCTTCATTTCTGACAGAAATTTCTAAGTTTTAAAAATCCTTACATGTGAAAAAGTTAGTGTTGGTTTGATGACTTCTCCTGAAGATTAAACACTTGCTACATTCCCACTGTTATTTAATAGTGCTTACGTGATAAATAGCCAGTGGCCAAAATAGTCACAAATAAAGTCTTCATCTTTTCCATAAGGAGCAATTCAGTTCATCCACTAGGTTACCCCAGTCAAGAATCTCCCATAAAATTATCAGAAGTTCAGTTCTCTTGATGAACCAAGGGCTATGGTCCCATTATAAGAACTTTAGACTCCATTGTGAGGTCATATATTTACATAGCAGCAGTCTCATTCACCTTTTAAACTGAGAGCCAATAGATTAAGAACCACAATTTGACAACAAAATATTTATTTTCAGAATAATTTCCTCCCTTATACCTAAGGGAAATTGTTCAGTCTTATGAGAGCAGTTTCTCTCTCATAGGCACACCTATTCCTACCTCTCATTAGTAAGAATAGCATCTACTACCTCATTTATTATTTATATTAAAGAAATACTCAAGAGGTATATATGGAAGCTCAAGTATATTACTATATGATTTTGTATATATATATCAGGGAAGGACTTTGGAGATCATGAAAAATCATTAAATAATTAATTTTATTACCATACTATATCGAGGTTTGCACTATGAATAGGCAGACTGATAAAACAGGGTTTAGTTCATGTTACTTTAAAAGTGGGTACAAGAAAATCAGGTCTGACTGTTATGGAAATCTTACCATTAAAGTTTTTTTATATTATATGAAAATTTTCTAAAATATATTGTTAATTCCATGATGAATCAAAATCAAAAGCCAATTATGCTTTTCATCCCTTGATGAATAAGTAAATAAATATGCATATTGTAATAATCCTAGATAATCATCCTAAAATTCTGTTGGGGAGCGCCGCCGGGGTCCCTGACAGTGCCGGGAAGCGAGTTCCCTTCTACCTCCGAAGCCGGCGGGGGAATGGATGAAGACTCAGGAATCCGATGCAGTTTTAAAAGGGCTTTACTATCACAGGTTTCAATATACAATCCAAGAGCAGGGAAAACCTCTGGACTCTGGGTTCCCAACTAGGCCCCAGCCAGGTGTAGGCCAAGATGGCTGCCACCACGTGTTGAGGCCCAACAGAGAACGGAGAGGACAGAGAAGCAAAACACCTAGGGAAGCTGAAATGGCAAAAAGGGGAAAAAAGAGAGAGA
This sequence comes from Cryptotis parvus, assembly GCA_021461705.1. Classification (NCBI taxonomy): domain Eukaryota; kingdom Metazoa; phylum Chordata; class Mammalia; order Eulipotyphla; family Soricidae; genus Cryptotis; species Cryptotis parvus. Next base: position 65,015 of record JAJIBD010003322.1, on the reverse strand, counting down.
GAGAGCTTCTTTCTTGTAGCTTATTTTATAGCTAGAAATCTGCCCAAACTCCCAGCCCAGCCCATTCTGGGCTGGGCTATCTAGAGATGAAAACAGGAAAATAGCTTTATAGAAATGTAGCAACTTCAGGAGACCATCTGGTTGTTTACAAGGACCCAGAGCTAATTAAAAGCCTCCTAGCAGAGCTGGGAGAAGCTATAAGCTAAATGTAACTTCCCCTGGCTGGAAGGATCAAATGCCCTCAGGTAATTTCTCCCAGCACCTCACCTAATGACTTGAGCCAAGATCTGCCTGGAATTGCCTTTATAGGGTAGAGAAGGAGTTTTTGAGATGGCATGTCTCTGTACCAAAATTCTAATACTAATGCCAGTTAAATATTTCTCCAAGCCTTCACAAGAGTCTCGTCTACTTCACAGTAGTTTTGTATTTTAGTTGCCTTTGAGTTATCAGGGAGCCATGCTTGCTTGCTTGGAGGCAAACAGCATTTCTCTCTGGTCTAATTACTTAGAGATCCAACGTGGCCAGGCAAATATGCTGGTAAGATCTAGCTAGTCCCACGGTGCTTGTGGTAGCATGAGAGAATATTTATACCAGCCAGTACAGAACACATGGTCAGATAAGACTGCCAAATTCAGACTATCCCCCTATCTATGAAGTGACCAGCAGGAGACAATCCAGGGCAGATGCAGAGGCCAGGCTTTTAGGTGTCCTGCAACATCTAACTATGAAGGACTATGTTTAATCCTTACCCTTTGCAAAAATTCTAGTGTTAAAGCTCAGTAATTCAGTGAGATAAGTGTTATACTCATTCTATGACTGAGTAAAATGAGGCTCAAAAAGTTAAAATAATTCTAGTCAGAAAACAAAACTTGAGACCAATGGAATTGTTTGATAATAAAGCCAATACACTTAACAGTTATTACTTTGATTTCTTTTAATAATGGGTTGAGGGGCCAGAGCGATAGCCCAGCGGGTAGGGCGTTTGCCTTGCACGTGGCCAGCCTATGCCGGCCCGGGTTCAATCCCCGGCATCCCATATGGTCCCCTGAGCACCACGAGGAGTATTTCCTGAGTGCAGAGCCGGGAGGAGTAACCCCTGAGTGTCGCCGGGTGTGACCCCAAAAAAAAAAAGCAAAAAAAAAATAATGGGTTGAATCTAAAATCCTTTGGGTAAAACCATCTTTCATACTTAATGGGGTTAATACTCACAGGGGCAGAGAGGTAGCTCAAGTGGTAGGGTATGACTAGTGTGTTTGTGTGTATGGGAAGCACTGAGTTTGATCCCTGGCTTGGCATGTTCTTCAGTAGAACTGTGTGCATAGTTCTGATACCCCTGAGTATAGCAGGTGTGACCTTGGTGGCACCCAAACATTGCAAAGTTTGAGTACTACCACGTAGACCTGAGCACTGAATCCTTTGGTCAACATTGGGAGGAACCCTGACTCATCCAGAATGACTGAGTATGGACTCTGTATAAAAAATGCCTACATAATTAAATGTGGTATATAATATTTGTTTCTGGCGATTCTAAATAAATATTTCTACACCATTTTACATATTAAAAAGATTATGAAAAAGTTCTTTATTTTGAGATATAATATTTATAACTTTAAAGTAGCAACTCTGTAATGTTGTCATGACTTACTCTTATCAAAAGCAGTTTTTAAAACAATACGATTTTACTTCAGTTCTTTGTGTCAGCTGACATGACAAGAGTTCTCTTCAAGACTATACTCAAGAATAATTATCAGGTTCTACTGTCAGTGAAGATGGGAATACTTCAAAAGTTGTTCTTTGAATTCAGAATGGAGAACAGGAGAAATTATCTTCTGTTTGAGAAGGGGAAATTATAATAACAAATAGTTTAGTAAATATATCATATTCATAAAGTGTTCAATAACTATGGAGTATAAAATGGTTTTACATATTTAAAAAATTTGTGTCAGTCATAGATGTCCAGTTTATGTTATTTCTACATACTATAGTAGGAAGATTCCATGAATTTCAGAGGTCAAGAATGGGCTATTTTTTACCTGTGTTTTACAATAGCATTTCTGAATCAAAGAAGAGGGTAGGTAAATGGCTTATTTGGGATCTCACTAGAAACTTCATTTTATTTTTGTTTGTCTTTGCATCAAAACCAGAGATGCACAGAGTTTACTCCTGGATTCACACCCAGCGACCACTTCTGGCAATGCCTAAGCACTCAGGGATCATATGAGTACCAGAGATTGAACCCAGATCAGCTGCATACAAAGCAGCTCTCTATTTGCTGTCCTATCACTCCAGCCCTTCACTAGAACTTTATTATATGGTCAGGAAGTTAGGTTAGATGTGTCTTATGATCTACTCCAACTCTGAGATCATGAGATTTAGATATGTAATTGATAAAGAATGAAAATTTTATTTAAATTAAAGTAAGGAGGCTTACTTATTTTTTGGGGGTGGGATATTTGTTTCACAGCCAGCGATATTCAGGGATTACTCCTGTCTCTGCTCTCAGGAATTACTCCTGGCAGTGCCTGAGGAAGAAACATGGGATACTGTTTCTTCAGTGTGCAAGGCACACTGTACAAGGCAGCCCTCTCTGCTGTACTTTTGCTCTTACCCCACAGACTTTTTTTAGATGAAAGTATCTCATCTGAACATCAGTATTCAGTTGAGATTCGATAGATATATAAAAATTTTAGGGCCATGAGTGGCTGTTGATACCAGGAGCCTGAGAGTGTCCAAGAGCAGTAAGGTAGAGTCAAGGGGTTTGCAATATCATTTGAGGTTTGCATTATATCTTGGACATATGTGTTGTCTCAGTTAAGACATTCTTACATCCCAGAATAGAACACTAAAACAGCTTTAAGAGCTCAATGAACCCAAGAAAGATTTCCTTGTGAGAGATTATTAGGGAAGTGTTACCCAAATTAGTGCAACTTTACATTTGGATGGTGATTAATCAATGCTGAGTACTTTAATCTGTTATTTGCTTTACACGTAATTCTGACAAGAGTATTATTATCATCATCCATTTTAGAAAGGAGAAAAATGGGACTTAGAGAAGTCAATAAGTTATCTGAGATCTTAGAATTAATATGTGACTGGTGGAAACTCCTAATGACAGTTCATGAGTTTAGCACTTACTTTCTGCAGTTTTACTCTTTACACATGGTTTTTACACAGTGATTTGTCTGCTTTCCACCACTAGATTTCTTCATCTTCAACCTAGAGTCCTCATCAATCAGAAGTCTGCCATATCTGGTTGGAGATGAAGCAGAGAAATTCTTTTACTTGGTTAGCCAGGTATAAGGTGATTCAAGAAATAAGAGTTCCCTGGGGCTGGGCGATAGTCCAGCGGGTAGGGCATTTGCCTTGCACGCAGCCGGCCTGTGCTGGCCCGGGTTCAATCCCGGGCATCCCATATGGTCCCCCAATCACCGCCAGGAGTGATTCTTGAGTGCAGAGCCAGGAGTAACCCCTGAGCATTGCCGAGTGTGATCCAAAAAGCAAAAAAAAAAAAAAAGGAAGAAATAAGAGTTCCCTGTCAATGACATCTAAGGAAGACATGAGTACCTTCTTACTAAAGGGTTCTGAGATGAAATTGTATTTCTTTTGAATTCTTTAAAAACTTCCGAATTGAGAATTATGGCCCTTATTGTAAGATCTTCTTATATGTAGATATATCTGACAGAAATAATGGCACCTATTAAGTGTTTATTATGTAATAGATGTTCTAATCACTCATGAACTCATTTAATTCCTACAAAATCCTTTGGAGCTGAGTATAAACAGAATCCTGTTTGACTAATGAGGAAGGAAGCTGAGCCAGAAAATAAAAAATTTACCAAGTTTAAACAGCTATCCATGAGTGGAGCTGGGGAATACTACTGTAATCTCAAAAGTGTATAAAAGAGAAGGCCTCTGAATTGAAGAGGGAGTAGAGGATTCCGACATCTTTGTTTTATTTTTTTTTATTGTGTTCTTCAGGGAAGCCCAGGAACTTTTCTAGAGTTCCTTAGAATTCCAAAGCATTCCTGGCCAGAGTGATAGTACATTAGGTAGGGAATTTTCTTGCAAGCAGCTATCCAAGGTTTAATCCCTGTCATCCCATATGATTCCCCAAGCACTGCCAGGAGTTATTCCTGATGACCAGAGCCAGCAGTAAGCCCTGAGCATTGCCAGGTGTGCCCCCAAACAGAAACAGAAAGGATGCCAGAGAACTGATCTTCAGGAGTAGGTCTTAAATAAGGGTCTATAGTCGATATTAGACTTCTGGTTATTATAAGCAAAATGCAAAAATGAGAACCAATTAGTACTAAAATGGTTCAATATTACAAATATTATTTTGTTAGGAAATTATTATACAGTTAAATTATATTTTTAACGTATTTACACTGCAGCATTTGGACACCCTATATTAGTCTTTCAGCAGTTCTTTGAAGATTATTGTTTATGCTAGGTATTTGAGAAGGTTGGAGATAAAAGTAAAAAATGAAAATGTAAATATACTTATGATATAACATTAAACAAAATTAACCATAAAATCACATTTGTCATATGACTTCTAATAGGTGAAAGTCTTCTTACCAAAAAGGTGTATAAAAAGGTGAGTTAGAATTTTTTAGGGGGTCTATCTGTGAAGATTCACCCTCAGAGCAGCAGGAAAATGGGCAACCAATGGGGATGGTATATAGAAACCCACCATGTTCAGAACGCGAAACAAATACATGGTAGGCAAAACAACAAGCTTGTAAATTCACAGAAAATGACTTTGGTGATACCATGGTGAGGATGTTCAATGAGCTCAAAAAATGATGTCACAGAAAAGCAGAAGAAAGTATGAGAGCTCTCCACCTGTCCTGGAATGAGGCTGGCTCTCCTGTTCTCTAGGTTTTGTCAATTAAACTGACTAGTTGTTCTCAGTGAATGTAGAACTTGCAGTAGGTCTATTTATGCTATTAGGTTGTTGATTGCAAAGAGTTGAATACATTCAACCTAAATTGGTTTTGATTATTTTTCTCTGACAGTTTAAGAATTACAGAGATTAATATCTTTCAGGGTCATCTATGTGTCAGGCAGTGGAGCAAAGAATAAACATCTGGTTTTGATATAACAATGAGCAAGATTCAATTTCCTGCTTTTAAAGGACCCTAAATCAAATGATAAATAATATTTTCCAACCAAAATGAGAATAATGTTAAAAAAAGGCTGTTCAAAGATTTGATGGGAGATTGGTGTTTTCATCTGTTTCAATTAAACCACTTACAGCCTTTTTGCAAATGGAATAGTATTAACCATTCTAATAGTGCTTTCTCCAGGAAAGAGACATGGGTGTCAGCTGGGATAAGGTAGGTTTGGGAGAAGGTGAGAAGAGGCCAGTACTGATATTAGAACTACTCAGTATGCTTAGGGTAGAAATTTAGGACATCTACAGATTTTGATCACATATGTTTTTAAATCTACCATTTATCATTTATCAGTTATGTATCAGGCACATTATTATGTATAGTGTCCATATTAGTTCCTGCAAATTGCTAAGGAACTACTCTAGCTCCTGTTTTATAAGAATTAAAATGTAAGGATTGAATCACTTATTCAGTGTTACGTAGAAACGGAAATCTACCCCTACATTCTCTATTTCCAGATTTCCCCCAATCAACCATTGTTTTATGTAGATTTCACAAATAACTTTAGTAACATAGGGAGGACACAAGGTGAGACAGCAGAAAGATGGCAGTTCTGGCAACTTGTGACCCTCACAGATGAATAAGAAATACCTAAACAGGTGGCCTAAATGGAGGTGGGGTTTCTAGAGAGGGGAAACTCCACAATGCAAGTTGACTGGGATTTTAGGTGTTCACCACTGGGCTCTGAAGAGAGGAGAATAACAAGAAACAGACCTAGAAGCGAAAAGAATCAGAAGGCAACTTTCTAGAGCTGAGACAGTGGTAAGGGCCTCAGGCTGAGGAGTGGTAGCTGGAAGACAGGTTGTAAGTACATGAAGAATGAGAATCAGAATCTGGGTGCAGTGATGAGTGAAATCCCAAAGTCATTCTTAGTTTGATGAGTCATTGGGGCTTGGGAGAGTTAAACCTTAGTTGTTTGTTTGTTTGTTTTTGTTTTAATTTCTGAATGCATTTTTGATGACTCATATCCTGGGAAGGGAGTGCCACAGAACTATCCTTTAGAATTTTGGAAGTTCTTCCCCTGTGTTTGAGCAGACATTCTAACAAAACCTTAGCTTTTTATTTACTCAGAATTTCTTTTCTTAAGAAGTTCTGTAAAGTTGTTAAGGATGTGGTCTTGGAGTTGTGTTTTGTTAATGACGAGTGCTGGCTCTACTTAGAGATGAGGAAGAGCTAATTAAAAAATGAAACAGTGGTGGACCAGGGGCATAGCCCATTCCTCGTGTCTGTGAATGTATGAAGTCCTGGGTTAGATCCCCGCTCCAGATGTTGCCTCTTTCTCTGCCACAGCCTGGATCACAGTGTGAGGCTCACCAGGTCTTCATAACAAATTGTGGCTCTTAGGGCTGCTTTGTACAGCTGTGAGAGTCACTGGGCCAGGCATGGCCCCTTTAAAAATTACAATAAAACATTTCTTAGAATTTGAATAAAGGTGTCATTTCTAGGAGTGGGCAATATATTTAATAGTTTTTCATTTTGTTTGTGCATCATTAACAATTTAAGGAAATTTAATTTTCATGTTGTGAATCATAGGGTTTACAAGGTGGCATTGCAAAAGTGTAAAAAAGGGAATACCGGGGCGGAGCAATAGTCCAGCAGGTAGGGCGTTTGCCTTGCATGTGGCCGGCCCATGCCGGCCCGGGTTCGATCCCGGCATCCCATATGGTCCCTCGAGCACCGCCAGGAGTAATTCCTGAGTGAGAGCCAGGAGAAACCCCTGAGCATTGCTGGGTGTGACACAAGAAGCAAAAAAAAAAAAAAAAAGGGAATATCACGAGATGTTTGAGGCTGTGGGAATGCAAGGTATTGCCATTTCACTGACCCATGGTCTCTAGAAAAATGCACATTTCTCTTTATTATTTGTTTGTCTGTCCCCCTGCTCAACCCCCCAGAACAGTTTCAGTTCACTGTTACTAGACATATTGGTGTAATGCCAGTTTTAAGAAAGATTCTGTGCTAAGTGTGAGGAATTTTTCCACAGAATATGAGTTTGATTGCATTAAAGGTATTGATAACCTAAAATGATGATCAACCAGGGTGAGATCAAGACTATTTGAATCTCTGTTATGTGCTTCTAAGTCTAATATAACGGAACTAAAGGAGCTAATCATCAATAAATGCTGGATTTTGAGATGACTACAAGAGTATACTACTCGCACGGCAGAACCTGGCAAGCTACCCGTGTCGTATTTGATATGCCAGATACCAGTAACTATTATAGACCTCATTCCCATGACCTGATGGAATGGTTTGAGGCTCTTTATGTTCCTGTAGCAAGCAGGTGCCCTTGGGCTCTACTTGCATGAGACAGGTCATATGGAGATGTTACTGGTGCCCGCTCGAGCAAATCAAAGATGAACGTGAAGACAGTGACAGTGACAGTTCTCTCTGAAAAATCTATCTTGGAGCTATAGCCATACTACTCTGAACACACCTGATCTCAGCTGAAAATGTAACTTGCTTGTCTCTATGTCTCTTGGCTTTTTCCATCTTCTCTGTTGAGTATCTGCGTCTGCTCTTTCTATCACATCACATCTAAGTAGAATTAATAAAAACTATCTTGCTTCACCAAACAAAAGGCAAAAAAATAATTTGAAGTCACCAAATAGAGTCCAACTTTTCCGAAGTGTAAATTTAAGTTTCTTGTCAGCTAAGGAGAAAGAAATAATTGCAGATGAGAAATGCTAGTCATAGACACTTGCTAAGCACCCAACTTCACTAACAGAACCATTCTCAATGTATTCAAGTGTTTTTCTTTAGTTATGTTTTTCTACCTTTGATATTCTACGAGGCGCCCAGGAGGGATGGCGGGTTCTAGCCCTGGCCCACCACCCCAGCAGAGCCAGATGACCCCCACTCCATGAGGGCCTCCATTTTCCACATCTGGACTTCTCTCTCTTCAGAACTCCACCCAGCAGACCAGCCTATCACAGCCCGACTCATGGAGTTCCACCCTGCAGCAGTTTTTTTTTTTTTTTTTTTTTTTGCTTTTTTGGGTCACACCCGGCAATGCTCAGGGGTTACTCCTGGCTCTGCACTCAGAAATCACTCCTGGCTGTGCTCGGGGACCATATGGGATGCTGGGGATCGAACCCGGGCCAGCACGGGCCGGCCACGTGCAAGGCAAGCGCCCTACCCGCTGGGCTATCGCTCCGGCCCCAGCAGCAGTTTTTTTAAATCCGTCTCAGTTATGCCGGGCCGGAGACTCACAGACATGGGGCAGAGCTGCTACTTGCTCTCCCTGTGCCCAGCCGCTCACAAGGCGCCCAGGAGGGATGGTGGGTTCTAGCCCTGGCCCACCACCCCAGCAGAGCCTTTCAACAAGCCAGATGACCCCCCACTCCATGAGGGCCTCCATTTTTCACATCCGGACTTCTCTCTCTTCAGAACTCCACCCAGCAGACCAGCCTATCACAGTTCGGCTCAGCGCGCATAGCGGCTGCGTGGTTCATCAATAAATGCTGGACTTAGAGATGACTACAAGAGTATGCTACCTGCACGGCAGAGCCTGGCAAGCTACCCGTGTTGCATTTGATATGCCAAATACCAGTAACAATTATAGACCTCATTCGGAATAGATTGAGGCTCTTTATGTTCCTGGAGCAAGCAGATGCCCTTGGGCTCTACTAGTATGAGACAGGACATATGGAGATATTTCTGGGGCTCGCTCGAGCAAATCGATAATGAAAGGGAAGACTGTGACCTTTGATTTTTAATGAGCTATTTCAATTTAGGACTATTTTAGGAGCTGGTGCTAATTTGATCAGAATTACATTTAAAATATATGACATAGTTTTTCCCCTGAAAAAACATTTTATTGGGATTTTTATTTAAAGGAAATTCACATTTAGGAGTTTCTCCTCACAAAATACCATCATTTTTATTATTTAAAAGAACCATTGGAGCCAGATAGTTAGTTTAGGAGTTAAGGCACTTGCTTTGTGCACAGTCAAAACTGGTCCAATCCCTTACACTGCATACGGTTCCCAGAGTACTGGCAACTGAGCCTATGTACAGCTGAATGTGGTCCCAAAATCACAAAAAAAGGAGAAAAAAATCAGATGATATGTCATTTATATATATGATACATATATGCACACACATATATTCTTGCCTTCAATCATGAGTGTTTTGAAAATATATAATAAGAATTATCTTCATATATAGTCTAATAATATAATTCAGCATTATATTTAAAAATATAGTGATATGTTGGAGGACAGGTTTAGCTATTCTGGGAGTTTTGTTGTTTTGCCCACTCCCAGCTTAATCTATTTAAGCCAAGGTTCATTCTAATGAGACCTCTCTTCTATGTAAACACTGCTAGAAGGTGTGACAGTTACAGAAGTCACCTTGACTGAATAACTTCTGACTTATACATCTACTAAGACTTCTATGTTTTCTAGATTGGGCACAGGTCCTCTTTACACCCACTGCACCCAACATGGGACAGTTAGAATTTACCAGGAGACTATCATCCTGGCTACGTTGAGACTATAGGAAGACCATAGGAAGGATCATACTAGTTTGCTCTAAGCAGGTGAGTGTGACCCTTTCAGTACATGAGAACAAGATACTCAGAATCATCCTGGTGCAGATAATAATAAGAAGGACCTTGTGGGTACCATCTAGATTACATGAAGCTCATGAAATTAAGATGTATTACTTTATATCAGCCCTCTCTCTCTCCAGTGTTTTACATAAGAGATAATCTCGGGATTAGTCCTTGGCATAACCTTTGTTTATACCTGCAATAGGGTGTGGCACTGCTCTTCTATACTCTGTTTAGGGTTCTTTGTTGACATGACCCTCCTGGTTGGATTACTTTGGTGTATATAAAGGGGCTAACTTGAGGCCCCTTCACTTTGGGCCTTTTCGCTTTTGACTTTTGGCTCCTGTGGCTTTTGGCTTTTGGCTTTTTGCTCTTTGGCCTTTTGCTCCTTCTGGGTAGGACTCATCTCCGGTGAGATCCTCTCTTTGGTGGGAGACTTAGGCTCTTTTGTATGGTCTAAGTTCAGACCAGAGCTAGAGTTTATTCATTATATTGGATTGCTGTGGAAGAGCTTTTGTACTATTAAAAGCCTTTTTGGAACTGCACCAGACTCGTGAGTTTTCATCTATTCCCCCAGCATCCTTGGAGGTAGAAGAGAACTTCTGTCCTGACACTGTCGGGGATCCCAGCGGCATTCCCCATCAGTGATATAATGAATTTTCATTTTATTTTCTTTGAGTTTATGATTATGTATTTAGTCTTCAGATGATTATTTTTATAATTTTCAAGCAAGTTTGGCTATTTATCTATACTTATTTTTTGTTATTTTTCCAATGTGTATTTTGTTAAGTCATACTCTATAATAGAATAAGTTCTTTAGATATTTGGGTGTTTTGTGCCATTCATTAAAAATTGTAACATATCTAAATTTGGTTATTAAGGCCAAACTAAATCCTAGGCTCATTCTAAAAGATGTAGGATGGTATACCTAGGAAAAAGAATATCCCTTGTTTCTGGGGAAAAAATAAAAAATAAGAGTGAGAGATAATTTGTGAATTATGTGTAGAAGGAGATAAGCCATAGATAAATAGGTGGAAATTGAACTTGATGACCCTTAAATATTCTCCCAATTTAGAAATTTTATATTACTCACTTTTATTCCCAGAATATATAGGGTTGCAATTATATCAGACCCCACCCTTGATCACTTGATCACTTGATATCCCGTTATTCATCGATTTGCTCGAGCGGACTCCAGTAATGTTTCCATTTGACCCTATCACATGCCAGTGTAGCCCAATGGCATCTGTCTGTTTTGGGGATATTAAGAGCTTCGAACTGTTTGTTTAGGGCCCTGATAAGGAAGTCTGACCATCTTACAGGTGGGCGGCCACGTGATCTTTTGGCATCCCGTGGGATCCAGTAGGTAACAGCTCTAGTCCAATGGTCTCCAGATCACATTATATGACCAGCCCATTTGATTTTCGATGTTCTGGCAGATGAGACAGCGTCCTTGATTTTAGAATAGCGATGGATGTCGGAACTCCGGATTCCCTCTCTCACTTGAGTGAGGCGTGATATTCCAAGCATGGCTCTTTTGATTCCTCTTTGGCAGACCCGAATAGTATTCTCATCCTGATTTCGTAAGGCTCAGGTCTCTGAGGTGTATGTCAATGCAGGGAGAATGGTGGAGTCAAAGAGGTGTGCCCGTAGCAACCCGTTCTTTGTTCTTTTGACTATGGTTTCGATGTTTTTGAAGGCAGTCCATTCCACTCTTTTCCTCCTGCGCAACTCAGGTTTCAGGTCGTTCATCATGTTGACTTCTCGACCTAGGTACACATAGCTGTTACATTCAGAGTTGTTTGTTCCATTGAGAGTGAATGGGGCCTCTGGAACTAGTTCATTTCTCATGAACATAGTTTTGTTGAGATTCAGCTGTAGACCTATCCTTCCACATTCTCGGTCAAAGTCAGCCAGCATTTGTGCCACTTGGCTGATGTTTGGTGTATTTAGAATGATGTCATCAGCGAAGCGTAGGTGGTGTAGTTGTCTCCATAGCTCAGAGACCCCACCCTAATCTTAAAAATTTTGAAAATCAATTAATGTTAATATGAGATAAATTCAGTTAATATTTATATACTAAACTACCTTAATTAACATGTAGTTATTGTAAGATGTGTGTATCACTTCACTTGTATCACTTGTCTTCCTGTTGTTCATCGATTTGCTCAAGCAGATGCCAGTAACATCTCCGTTCATTGGGAATGAGGTTCATTATTGTTACTGTTTTGGGCATATCAAATACACCACGGGTAGCTTACCAGGCACTGGTGTGGTTCTGGGTTCATCCCAGGTGGTCCAGTCTTTTTTTATGTCAGACTATCAACCATCCAGGGCCCACGGGCAGAGCCCTGGGTGTAGACAAGCCTGTCTCCTGTCTGCCACCACAGGAGACAGGCTTGTCTTTTGAGGCTCTGCAATTGGAATGAGTCCATTTTAAATTCTTTAACAAGGATTCATTGGAGGGCAAGTTTGGTGCCAGCAGCCATGGTACTTCCAGCTCCAATAGAGTGTATTAAAGTTGCTGCAGTTAAAAAGCTCGTAGCTGGATCTTGGGAGCAGGCGGGTGGTCTGCTGCGAGGCAAGCCATGGTCCATCCCCACGCCCCTTGCCTCTCAGTGCCCCCTCAATGCTCTTAGCTGAGTATCCCATGATGCCCTAAATATTTACTTTGAAAAAATTAGTGTTCAACCTGCCCCTCGAGGTGGTGGAGATGTGGCTGTGGTGTACAGTTTCATCGGCAGGTGGCAGACAAGATAGGTGTATAAAGAAAAAATATTTAAATACTTAGATTGCTTTTAAACAAAAGAAACAATTATTGTCATATATGAGATCCCTAGATTGGTGCTAGTATTTTATTACCGTATATCTCTTCTCCTGGTATTTTACAAGTACTTCAGCCAACCTGTAAACACATGTTAAAAATTCCTCAATTCCTTCAACCCAGTATTTATTCCTAGAATTAAAGATTTTTCAAGCACATTTAGGGAGTTATCAGGGCATAGGTCTGTCCTCACCTAACCCTTTGAAGATCTATCTGGAGACTTTTTAAATCGGATATAAAGCCACAAGTCCTAAAACTTTATGGTATCTGGTAAACTAATTATAATTTTTAAATGACTTTTCCTAGTATGCTGGTCAATGCATTCATATACAGCATATATGACATATCTTCTAGCAAAGAATTCCATGGAAGCACAGAGAAGTATGAACAGTTTTCTACATGTCCTGCTATGTCTTTCTTTCACTAAAAAGTTATTCTGTCTAAATACAAGTGTGCAAATGATGATAGGTATGGTAGGAATTTTATAGTTTTGAAAACTGTCACATTATTGGTTGACTTTACTATCACTATCTGGTAAAAAAAATCAAACCATTTATTACTAATTTCACTAGTACACAGACCAACAAATTCATTTTAACATTGTAATTGAGAACCAATGCTCTTCATTCCTGGATTGAAACTGAGCTGACAAATTGCCCAAGAAGCAAGCAGACACTAAACAAGAAAGAATTTTCTGAGGATGTTCAGCAAATTTAAGTGTTTGGACAGTCAAGCCAAACCCATTAGCATTAAGTCATTCAGATGACTCTGAAGCAATTGTTTTATATCTCTGAGACTTTATATGTAAAATGATGGTGATAATAATTACATTAATATTGAAGAGAAATTTTTAACCAAGAAGTGGCATAAAATTCTTAACTCTACCTGACAGTACATGCAGCAGCAAATGAGTAATAAATATGATTTTATTACTTGATTTCACTTCCAGGACTAAACAAAAACTTTAGTTTAATACAGAAAATTTACGTTTCCAATTTATTGTTCAAATAATCTTTTGAACAATAAATTGAAATTTATTTCAATTTATTGAATAATAATTGAAATATTTTACTAATTGTTAAATATTCCATTTAGGCTTGAATAAGGTAAAAAATAACGTTGAACTTATCTTCTTCTTGAGATGTTTTCATTCCTTCTCTATGCATCATCTAGTTTGGGGCTTAGCTTAGCCCTGGCAATAATAAGTAACTTTAGTGAAGTACTGACTCAGCAGCAGAAAGATTACAGAGACCAGTGGAGCAGAACCGAAATTGCAATGACTCATAATGATTACTTCTCTTTCCTGCTTAACCTCCAGTATTGGGATGTATAAAACATGCACAGTTAGCCAGAAACTACCCAGAATTAATATTCTCAAACGCTTTCTCATTCTTCAATTATTACTAAATCATACATTGTCTTGAACTCAGGCCTTAGTTCAAAATTTATATTCTTAAATAGATTATTTTCTTCTAAAGGACTCAAAAATTAGTTTCCTTGACCCCAGGGTCACACAGCTAAAGAAATCGTAGAGGCGTGGAATAAAGCTGGTTTAGATTGTTTCTACCACTCCTAATTTTAATCCAACAATATTCATTACTGAATATGAGTCAGTCAGGGAAATTTACATTAAAATCTCCATTCTCTTAGTCAAAGATATGTCTGATCTTTTTATATTTTTGTTTGTGTTTTTTTTTCTTTTGGTGGGGGGGCCCAGCTGTGCTAAAAGCTTATTTCTGGCTCTACACTGAAGGATGATTGCTGGTGCTGGGAGGACTAGATGGGATGCCGGGAATGCTTGCTGTGTATAAGACAGGTGACTTACCACTGTTTGTGCTATTGCTCTAGCCTGTGTTTGACCATTTTAGAGTCTATAAGGTAATGATTTATCTTTATTGAATATTATCTATTTGTCAGGTATTATGCTAAAACACTTTCAGACATGACCCTAAGATTCACAGTAATTCTATGAATATGTTTGGTTCCTCATGGTGACATGATCTAAAAGCTGAATGCAAGTCTAGGAGTTATAACTCCCTCTTAGGTGCCTGACCATCTTGTTCTACTACTTACAGTTTAGAAAGGTCACTCTACAGTTTTTAAAATAATAACAATATGATAATTAAAAAATCTTTAAACATGTAAACTGTGGGAAACTCTGGTGTGCCCCGCACAAAATCCGGGAGCAGGGTCAGGGATCCCCTGACCATAGTCTCACTATGATTATAACAGCATGAGAGAATATTTATACCAGCCAGTATAGAATACATGGTCAGATGAATTGCCACAATCAAACTGTCCTCCTCCTATCTACAAAGAGACTTGCAGAAGGCCAATCCAGGCATGATGCAGAGGCTCTGGGCAGCAGTGTACTGCAACAGTAAATGTCGATAAATATATACTAAATATTACTAATATTTATTTTTCAATGACATGAAATTAGGCATTTCTTATGTAGATAAAAACATTGATTATATTTCTATTTATGACACATTCTATATCTGGAGGAGAAACGAACACAGGGAAAATCAAATCACTAGAAGAGCTTCAATACTATAATTTATGTTTTAACTTTCATCCTGTCAACAAATGGATTTGTCAACAAACCTTTTCAGAAATGAATACAGTGTCAAAATGTGAGGATAATATCAAAAGTGATAGCTTCTGAAATAGATTTTTATTATGGTATAAAACAAAGTCAAATGGATATGAATTTTAGAATTATTAGGAGTTTGTTTTATTCTTTCCTGCTCTTAATCGATTTAGAAATACTGTAAAACAGTGAGCTTTAGATTTATGGAGGGTTTGTTTTTTATTTTTATTTTTTAAATTTTATTATATCACTGTGTGATATGCAGTTACAAGGATGTTCATAATTGGGTCTCTATCATATAGTGTTCCAGCACCCAGCTCCCCACCAGTGCCCCATTCCCACCACCAATGTCCCAACACTCCTTCCCACCCAACCCCAGCCAACCCCTATAGCAGGAACTTTTCTTTATCTCTTTCTCTCTCTCTATCTCTATTTCTGTCTCTGTATTTCTCTCTCTTCTCTTATACTTTGTGGCTTGCCCTACAGATATTAATGGTTTATGATGTAAGTCTCTATGTGTATATTCAATAGAGTTCTAGTGTGACATTATAATTCCTCATTCCGCATCAATATCCCCAGTTTGTTTCAGCTACAATGATGATTACAGTGTATAAATGTGAAAGATCCCGGAAGAACCTGGTCCTAACCTTCATTATTATCTAAGCCTCTTGCATGGACACAGAGTGGCCATACGCTGGCACATCTGTGAATCTGGTCTGTCTCTTGTCCAACTTTGCTGGCTATAGAGACTGCGAGCCCGTAGCCACTCCTGCTGACATGGAGGTGGAGGAGCCCAAATCCCTGCTCCAAGTCTGGCCAGCGAGGCCTCCCGCCTGGTGTCCGCTAACCCTAGGAGCTATATTGGACTCAGCCAGAACTGAGCCATTTACCGGTGTAGGGTTTGTTTTTATGCAGTTGTTACAAAGAGCAGAAGGTGTATCATAGATTGACAGTTTTAGAGAGGGAGAGTTCAGCTCAGAAATAATAACAGTTAATAATAAAATAACATAATAGCTTATGCTTCCTAACAATGGAATAAACTTATTTATAAATAAATAAAGTACCTATAAATGGTAATATCAAGCAAAATCAGATTTTAGATTATAACTTCCCAAAGAATTCACGGAGCATGTCTGTAGAGCTAGGACTTCGACTTTATCATTTAAATCCGCTCAGATGATCCAGTTCAGTGAATTTTTTTTTTTTTTTTGCTTTTTTGGGTCACACCCGGCGACGCTCAGGGGTTACTCCTGGCTCTGCACTCAGGAATTACTCCTGGCGGTACTCGGGGGACCATATGGGATGCCGGGATTCGAACCCGGGCGGCACAGGCCGGCCGCGTGCAAGGCAAACGCCCTACCCGCTGGGCTATCGCTCCGGCCCCGAGTTCAGTGAATTTTTGATGGGAACAAAAACATGCATTTTTTTCAAAAATCTTTGTTTTCTTTCTTTCTTTCTTTCTTTCTTTCTTTCTTTCTTTCTTTCTTCTTTCTTTCTTTCTTTCTTTCTTTCTTTCTTTCTTTCTTTCTTTCTTTCTTTCTTTCTTTCTTTCTTTCTTTCTTTCTTTCTTTCTTTCTTTCTTTCTTTTCTTTCTTTCTTTCTTTCTTTCTTTCTTTCTTTCTTTCTTTCTTTCTTTCTTTCTTTCTTTCTTTCTTTCTTTCTTTCTTTCTTTCTTTCTTTCTTTCTTTCTTTCTTTCTTTCTCTCTCTCTCTCTCTCTCTCTCTCTCTCTCTTTCTTTCTTTCTTTCTTTCTTTCTTTCTTTCTTTCTTTCTTTCTTTCTTTCTTTTTTTTGTTTTTTGGGCCACACCCGGCAATGATCAGGGGTTTCTCCTGGCTTTGCACTCAGGAATTATTCCTGGTGGTGCTCGGGGACCGTATGGGATGCCGGGGATTGAACCCAGGCCGGCATGGGCCGGCCACGTGCAAGGCAAAAGCCCTACCCGCTGAACTATTGCTCCGCCCCCACAAAAATTTTTTTATTTTATATGTGATGAATGCATCCCTAAATTTTATGATCAGAAAATGACGTGAGCTACAGGTTTAAGGGCAAGGAAAGTTTATGGGGAGATACTTCTGGAGATAGTTACTAGGCTAGACTGCCAGACCCAAGAGTAGAATAAACTGTTTCTCTCATGCTAAGCAAGTGGTCAAGAAGAATAAGATGGAAGCAAAAGAAGGTCAGTGTCTGCCCAAATATATGACTCCTGTAAAATATTTTCAGTTCCCACCTCAGTTATAAAATAATCTGTTTTTAAAATCAGAATTTTGGGATGAACCAGAAACAGCTGCTAGTTAGGACAGAGTTTTTTTTTTATTTTTGGTTTTGTTTAGTTTTGTTGTGTGACCCACACCCCAGTCTATCTCTATGTCAGGCACTTTCCCTTTTTCTCCCTCTCTCTCCCATTGGGCATTATGGTCTGCAGTATAGATTCTGAGAGGTTAGCATGTTTGTACCATTACCCATTCTTCATGCAGTTTTATACAGTGGTCTTTTACCACTATCTTTGTCATAGTGGTTCCTTCCCTATCCCAAATGTATTTTCCCCAAGAGGCTGATGCAGACTTTGAAGTGTGGACCAAAACTCCTGGCCCTTGTTTCTACTGTCCTTGGGTATTGGTTTCATTTTATATGTTTTACACCTACAAATGAGTGCAATCATTCCATGCCTGTTCTCTCCTTCTGACTCAATTCACTCAGCATTATACTCTTTATATCCATTCATTTATAAACAAATTTTATGACTTCATTCTTCCTAACAGCTGCATAGTATTTCATTGTGTAGATGAACCAGAGATTTTTTAACCAGTCAACTATTCTTGGACACTTGGGTTTCCAGATTCTGGCTATTGTGAATAGCGCTGCAATGAACATATACTTGCAGATGGTGTTTCTGCTGTGTGTTTTTAAAGCCCCAGGGCTTTAAAAGTCCCACTTTCCCTGAAGTGATATTGCTGGATCATATGGAAGCTCAATGTCTAGTTTTTTGAGGAATGCCCATATTATTCTCCAAAAAGACTTCTGCACTTCCAAAGAAACAGTGACCAAAGTACAAAGACAGCCCACAGATTGGGAAAAATTATTTACCCATACGACAAGGGGTTAATATCCAAAAGATATAAGGCACTGGTAGAGCTTTACAAGAAAAATCCAACCCCGTCAAAAAATGAGGAGAAGAAATGAACAGAAACTTTCACAGAGAATAAATATAAATGATCAAAAGACACATGAAAAAATGATTTACATTGCTAATCATTAGGGAAATGCAAATCAAAACAATGAGATATCATCTCACATCACAGAAACTGGCACACTTCCAAAGAACAAGAACAACTAGTGTTGCCGTGGATGTGGGAAGAAAGGGACTCTACTTCATTGTTGGTGGCAATGTCAACTAGTCCAACAATTTTTTTTTAATTGTTAGTTTTGTTAAGCCATGCTTCATTTGAAGTATTTTTTTTTTTTTTGGCCACAACCAGTGATACCCAGAAATTGTTCCAGACTCTGCTCAAGCATCACTCCCAGAGGTGTTTCAGGGACCATGTGAGGTCCTACCTATTGAATCAGGGTTGGCTCTATGCAGGGCAGATGCCGTAACCACTTTATTATGTCTCAGAACCATATTTGAAATTTGATAAAGACTAAAGGATAACTTATTTTGGTATGTACCGATTTTATTCACTTGTATCACTTGTCTTCCTGTTATTCATCAATTTATTCCAGCGGGCACCAGTAACATCTCCATACTTCCTGTCTCATGCTAGTGTAGCCCAAGGGCATCTGCTTTCACCAGGAACACGAAGAGCCTCAAACCACTTGTTCAGGTCATGGGAATGAGGTCTATAATTGTTACTGGTTTTTGGCATATCAAATACAACACAGGTAGCTTGCCAGGCTCTGCCATGCAGATGGTATACTCTCGGTAGTAAGCTCTCATCTCGTGTATTTTCTGATGAACCGCAATGGGGAGAGATGGGCTTGTCTCTTCAGTAGTGCTCTGATGAGCTGTGGAGTCAGTATGTTGAAAATGGTGGCCTTCATGATGTGGGGGTTCTTCTAGCTTCTTGTGAGGCTCTATTGGAATTGTGGACCAGGGCTAGAATGCTTCTTCTCTCTCTGGTGCCTCATGATCAACTGAGCACAGGGAGAGCCAGTAGCAGCTCTGCCCTGTGTGTCTGAGTCTCTGGATCTGGTCTACTTGGGCTTGAAATAGTCTTCGCTGTAGGGTGGGTCTCTGATGAGCAGGATTTGAGATCGACTTTTCTCTTGGGTGGAGCTCTGAGAGCTGTGGAGTCCGGGTGTTGAAAATGGCAACCCTCATGGTGTGAGGGTTCCTCGGGCTTCTTGCAAGGCTCTATTGGGATGATGGGCCAAGACTAGAACTTGCTTTCCCTCCCAGGCACTTCATAATCAGCTGAGCACAGGGAAAGCTGATAGCAGCTGTGCCCCATGTGTCTGAGACTCTGGATTAGGCTTACCTGGGCCGTTTATGAGTTCAGGGCATGGTGTCCATTTCTGGCAATGCACGGACAGATGGTGCAGACTTGACAGTTCACTCCTTCGTCTAGCACTGTGATGCTCAAGCACTCAGGGACAGTGTGTGCTACCTGAGCCATCATGAGTAAAACTTGAAGCAACTCTTGAAGTTTTGGTAGAGTTGAAAAAATATTTTATGAAAAACTAATGAAAGTAATACCAAAGGCCTAGAGACTAAAATTTACATTCTTTTAAGATTTTTAAAAATTATTCTTTAAAATTTATTTTGAATTTATTTAATTTTTTTAACTTACTAAAATATATGAAACTTTTTTATGAATTACTCTTAGTTCTACACTCAGTGCTCACTCCTGGTTGTGTTTGGAGGACCACTTGTGCTGGGGATTGGGTTTGAATCAGGGTCGCAGTTGTGACTTCATGCAAAGCAAGAGCCTTACCTCCTGCACACACGTGCGCTATTTGTGTCTCTGTCACATCCTAAACTTGATACATTTTGCCTTCAAAAAGATAAGGATAACCCATGCTGGGATGTTCTTGTACACAAATACCCAAATATTGAGAGCTGAAGTTCTAGAAAATTTGCAGACTTGTATTTATCGCCAACTCCAGCATTGTCTATATGACCTTGGCCAAGTTATTTAGCTGCTTGATGTTGTGAGGGTATTCTGGGACAGAATGTAATTTCCTGTCAACCTTTTGAGTGTGGGGGGGTGGATGGAGTAGAGTAGTCATTTGGACACTAAAGTACCTGCACAGTTCTGGGTGTCAGCACTGCCTCTGAAACCACTAGGCACACCTAATTGGGTTTAGGTTGACCTTGGCTGTCATGGTTCCCTATGTTTGATTCTGGGGTGAAGGCGACACAGAGAAGGGCCCCAAAAGTCTGGAGGAAAAGGAAGATGTTCTAGGGCTTGTTCCAGGGTAGGAAGGAGCCATTTTCATTTATTCATGAAGTTTCGTTTATTAATGAAATAACTTGTATGCCAATTAATGATAGAGATTTCTATATCAAAGTTTGGATGAAAAGGCAAAAGAGTACCTTTTTAAGAGAGTCACTAAGTATTTTAAGTAGAAGGATATTTGCAAAAGAAAAATTGGGATTTGGATAATAGGTAAATATTTGGTTTGTGTGAAATTAGATTTTGTTTCACATGTTGAGATATAAATAGTCTGGAGACTAGGTAAAAGTTTATACACAGTATAATATGTAGTAGAAATTTGTGATAAGGTTTCTCAACCATTTTAATTTCAAATAAATACGCAATTATGTAAAACTTACCCTGGACATATGTTTGCTTATATGACTATGGTCAGATTTTGGGATGGAATACAGAAGATTTTGAAGAAAAATAAAAGATGTTTATCAAGCTAAAAGAAGTGGGGAATAAATTGCTATAAAATTAATAAAAGTAATCAATTGAAGACCAATTAGGAAATTTTAGAGAAATTAAAAAAATCTCAAAAACAACACAAAGGAAAGGAGGATAGAAAATTGGAAAGTAATTTTTTAAGGCAAGTGAAAAATGAGCAATAAAAAGAATAAATAAGAAAGGAGGAAGATTAAAAATACTTTTGATAATGGCATGCAGTGAAGAGGCCCCATGACAAGTTAACAAAACCACCCAGTTGAGGATCAGGTCTATGACAGGACCTTTCCCATATACATGTTGCAATGATCAATGTAGTTGCAGCCAACTATAGGAGATGGTGTTTGGATAGGGAATGAGTGGTGAGTGGCAGCATTTGGTGGCGTTATGGGGGCACTGGTTGTGGGACTGGTGTTGAACAGTGAATGCTTGTGACAACTGCACTGCAAAGAACTTTGTAACTCATGGTGTTTTAATAATAAAAAATAAAAAATACTTTCAGTTTTTCTATTACTTGGTATTTCTGGGTGAAGCTTGTTCTCTTGTATATATCTGCATCACTTCTTCATGTTTACTGCTGGGTTGAGGAGATGTGTAAGGAAGACTAAAGGCTGAGACATACTAGATTATTGGGTGACTCACACATCAGGGGCAAGGATGGAGGATGACTGCTAAGCATAGTTTTGGGTGAAATACAATGAATGGGCTGGATTTATGCACAAAATATATATCAACATTAGAATTAAGGAGTTGACACTCTACTTTCATGGCTCAGTCATGATTAACAGGAAATTAAGGATGGTTCAGAGCTGAGCTGCGGTTTAAGAAGCACACACATTTCCAAATTTGTTTTTGGTACTCAGCATTCTTGTTATAAGTACTGGCATCTCAGTAACTCAGAAAATAAGAAAAACTTATTTTCTTCAGAAAAATTAGAAAACAGGTGACTCAGATAGCATCTCCATTGATAATCGAAATATATTCTAAACACACATATTTTAAAGT
Source organism: Cryptotis parvus (assembly GCA_021461705.1). Taxonomy (NCBI): domain Eukaryota; kingdom Metazoa; phylum Chordata; class Mammalia; order Eulipotyphla; family Soricidae; genus Cryptotis; species Cryptotis parvus. Next base: position 43,002 of record JAJIBD010003322.1, on the reverse strand, counting down.
TTAGGATTAATATAGATGTTTAGACACAACTAAAATTTTCTTTGTTTATTTTTATAGTGTTTGCTACATCTTGTCACTTGTATCACTTGTCTTCCCGTTGCTCATCGATTTGCTTAAGCAGGCCCCAGTAGTATCTCCGTATGTTCTGTCACATGCTAGTGTAGCCCAAGGGCAACTGCTCACTCCAGGAACATGAAGAGCCTCAAACCATTCGTTAAAGTCATGGGAATGATGTTTATAATTGTTACTGATTTTTGGCATATCAAATATGACACGGGGAGCTTGCCAGGCTCTGTCGTGCAGGTGGGATCCTCTTGTAGTAGCCTCAAATCTCTTGCATGTTATGATGAACTACGTGGCTGCAAAGCGGCCGTTCAAAATGGGGAAAGATCAACTTTTCTGATTTGTGAAGCTTTGATGAGCTGTGGAGTTGGGATGTTGAAAATGGCAGCCCTCATGGTGTGGGGGGTTCCTCTGGCTTCTTGCAAGGCTCTAGTGGGATGGCGGCCAGGGCTAGAACCCACCTACCCTCCTGGACACCTCATGATCAGCTGGGCACAGAGAAAGCCGGTAGCAGCTCTTCCCCATGCCTCTGAGTCTCTGGATCATGCATACCTGGACTTGAAATAGATGGCTGTAGAGTGGGACTCTGACAAGCAGGGCTGTGATTCATTTTCTGCTGGGTGGAGCTCAGACAAGCTGTGGAGTTGGAGTTTGGATTGGGGTACTGCACCAGAAATTCCTGGCTCAGTGCTTAGGGAACACTCCTGGCTCCTGGTGGTGCTTAGGGTACGATATACAGTGCTAGGGACTGAACTGGGGTCAGCACATTCAAGGCAAGTGCCTTAACCCTTTAAAATCTCTCCAGCACCAGGAATATTATTTAAAGTGAGCCCCAAGGTTTAATGAAAAATATTGTAAATATATTTTAAACAAATCAAGAATTTCTTGGTATTATGGAACACTGTTTACAACAGACTGGGCCCCTGGGATAAATCCAGAGCCATGGCAGAGCCTGGCAAGCTACCCATGGTGTATTTGCTATGCCAAAAACAATAACAATAATGGACCTCATTCCCAACGAATAGAGACGTTACTGTTGCTCACTTGAGGAAATCGATGAACAATGGGAAGACAAGACAAGTGATACATAATTATTGCTATAACTTTAGTTTATAAGGTAAATTTGTAATTAATAAATAGACAATTCCTAAGAATTATGATAAATATTATAGGCACTATATATTATAGACACTCACTATTTTTAACTTAATATATATTAATTTTTAATATATCATAGTATGGAATAAGAGTTTCATAAGGGTTTTTAATAAATTAATTATTTTCATACTTAGAACTCAACAGAATTTATTGCACTTTAAAGTTGTGTCTTTTTTAGTCACTTATTACTCTATCATCACTTGTATCACTTATATCACTTGTCTTCCTGTTGATCATCCATTTGCTCCAGCAGGCACCAGTAACATCTCCGTTACATTCTGTCACACGCTAGTGTAGCCCAAGGGCATCTGCTAGCTCCAGGAACATAAAGAGCCTCAAATCATTCCATCTGATCATGAGAATGAGGTCTATAATTGTTACTGGTATTTGGCATATCAAATATGACACAGGTAGCTTGCCAGGCTCTGCCATGCTGGTGGAATACTCTTGTAGTCACCTATAATCTCAAGTATTTATTGATGAACCACACGGCCGCTTTGCAGCCGCCACGACTTGGGCTTGTGATCAGCTTTTCTGCTTGGTGGAGCTCTGATGAGTGGGGAGTCGGATGTGGAAAATGGCGGCCCTCATGGGTATGGGGCTTCATATCATATTATGCAAATATGAGTGCATATATTTATGAAGAATGATAGTGCAATGCCTAGGACATTATAGAAGATAATTGCATGTCGATAAGGATAGACAGCTTATCAGTTTCAGAATTTGGATTGCTCTTTTGCTCTTAAATATTTTGGCTTAAAGAAAGTGTCATTTTCCTTTATTCCTTGTTTTTTTTTTTTTACTAAACCTTTAACTTTGAAATGAAGCTGCACCATTCTTTTATTTAAAAAAGAAACAGGAGAAACAGGCCAAATATTACAGTGAGAAGTGTGCTTGTCTTGTACATGACTGACCCAGATTTGTTTCTCAGCACACGTATAGATCCCTAGGCCCACATGCAGTGATTCCTGACCACAGATCCAGGTATAAACCCTGAGCACTGTCAAGTATGGCTTCCCCCAAAGACAAAAAAAAACACCGAAACAATAAAAAGATAAAGGGCAAGAGTCAAAGAGATAACATAGAGGTTAAAGCACTTGCCTTACATGTGACCAACCCTGGTATCACATATGGCCCCTGAGTACTGCCAGGATTGCTCTTCTGGGAACAGAGCCAGGAGTGATTCTTGAGCAAGACGGAATATTTTACTTCACCCACAACCCCCCACTCCCGAACAAAAGAGCAAAATGTGAGATGAACAAGCCTCTGAATTGGTTAATCTTTCAGCTCCCAAACTTGATATAGCAGGACCAAGGGAAATAGTTTGAGAGCAGAAAGTGGAAAAAATGAAAGCAATGGTATGGACACATGGAGAATAAACAAATACAAACAAGTTATCACAATGTATAATGCATTGTGGTAATTCAATACGAATGGAAACTCACAGGCAAAGGTTGTTGAATACACCTATGGGATGGGTCTTAAATAATGTAATTTCATATGATGTAATTTCCTCATGCTGTTGATGAGAAAAAATTATAATTATGGTTCATTTAAAATAAAACTAGCTATTTCAAGACTTTGTTCATTTAGTTTCTGTTTCTATAGCTAAGTCATAATTCTAAAGAACCAATCAAGAACTTAAGTGTAATTTAGTTCTTACATTGTAATTTATGCAATTATTTTAGAAGCCCTTGAAATTATTTCCCATTTCAGTTTTATGAGTGAAATTAGAGAAAGCATCTGCTGAAAAGTGAGTGAAGAGTTGAAAACATTGACACAATTCATGTGATAAAATTAAAGTAGAAAAAATTAATACGTATATTCTGTCTTTGTTTTTAAATGCTGAACATTGGGGGGAAAGTCTGAAAATAAAATAGAGAACATAGAGTTAATTTGTAATAAGGCATTTTAAAACTAAGGAATGAAGCAGCCAGAGAACTTAGGATATTTGCTGGAAGCAAAGCAAAATTGGAGATACAGGCAACACAGCTGAGGCTCAGGTCAGCTGAGGAGATGCACGAGAATTTACATGGATATCAAAGTTCGAAAATGACAGAAACAAATGCAGATGGGCAAGAAGATGGGTTAAGCATCCCAGAAGAACACAGGTATTTGTTTAAGATATGTAAAGAATGCTCAGTAAAGGCAGATACAACAATGAAAAAGGGAAGACAAGAGAAGCTGAAGTGATAAGATGATGTAATGAAGGACATGGTGAATAGAGAACAGCTGACTAGAAACACCATAAAGAGACTGCAGAAATCCAGAAGAGGAGCTAGGGAGATTATGGGAGATTATAGATTCTGGAGGCTTAGCAGCGAAGAAAGAACTGTTGAGCAAAATAGTGTGGGCAGTTGCACAGAGCCAGGAAAGGAGAGCCTCTGAAAACTACATAGCACTGCAAGAGAGCTAAACCACCAGTGACATTAGCTCACTGATTCCCAGCTCTCTCCATTTCAGGATCCCAGTTTCACCTTTACTCCTACTTGCACCTCAGACGTTTATTTGTTGAAACTACTTCCTTATTCATGTCCTTCACAATTTCATTATTTGACTGAGTTTGATCTGATTTGACCATGAACTTGACTTTGTTGCAAACTCACATTTTATTCCAAACATTCTGAATATGTTAGTAGAGAGTAAGAACATGGACACAGGATTGGTTATTATATAATTATAGAGTTTTAAAAATTTAAAGAAGGTCAAGACCTGTTTTCATGCTTTTTGCATTCACATTTATGGAAATGACAAATGGGACAATCAACTCTTCTCCAGTACTGAGGAAATAAGATTTTCACATTCCTTAAATCTTTGGGGCAGATCATAAGTTGATTGGATTATCATCTCTGGCCAAAAATGGTTCTGCATCAAATGAAGAGTGAGCCAAACATGGGGAGTAGAAAATTAGGGCTCTGGAAGTATCCTATCTAAGTTATTAACGTCTTATGAATGCAACACATTCACAGAAGCTTCATGTAGGAAGATTTCAAGTAATAATTTCTGGCTTCATAACTAAGAATCTATAATATATACCTGTATTTAAAGCAAGACAACATACAACTTAATACATTCACTGTTTTCCTGGTGAGTAGGAGTATATTCATGTTAAAGATATGATGCACAATTTTTAGAAAGGATCTCAAGCAATGCAACAGTCTGTCCTGGATTGTTCTGCTGAGGCTTATGCAGCAGAATGCAAGGGGAGATGCAGAGGGAATTTATTTAATGCTTTTGGAGAGAAATGAGGAGGAATGCCTTCCCTTGAGTGAGCATTTTCTGCAATAAAGATTTTCTTTCAAGATACTGGAGAAGGTATCAACGCAAGGAACCAGTGTGCTTATGTGAAGTAGAATCCAGGAGAGGATAGCATGTTCACTGGTGTGTATGGGGGGGTTATTTGTGTGTCTGCATGTGTGAATGTGGATGGGTGTTTTTACTGTGCTAACATCAGTGTTTGTGTGTGTGTGTGTGTGTACATGCACTATGTTTCTTAGATGCCTCTTGGGTTTTCCTGAGCACAAATTTCTCCATAACATCAAGATATTTATGTTGCCTAGTTTTCTTAAAACTTGATATTACACCTGTTTTAAGAAGCAAATCTAAACAGAAGTCAAGATAGATTCTCTTGGGAGATTATTTTTATTGAGATACCTAATGAAGTCAGTCAGTGAGTGTAGCGTGGAATGGAGGAGGAGTACAACTGAGTACACTCAAAGACTTGGAATCCGGCTCTTGCCTCACTTTGTCCCTAGATCAAGATGAGGCAAAGGCAGAGTGGGGTGATGAGGGAAATGCCATTGTTCTATGTTACACTTCAATAGTGACTTTAGCATCTTCCTTCATGAAGAAACTGAACCTTTCCATCAGTTTTCCTAGGAAAAGACAGAGTTAACAAGATTCATTAGTCCAAGAGGACATTTGATATAACATTAGGGCTAAAAAGAACAATGGTGATTTTCAGAAAAGGAAGCTGAGATATGCAAAAAGCAGGTCCTTGGTTATGACAAGCATTAGTTTCCCTGGTTTAGGATTATTTCCACCTCAACTGATGCTTCTGCTCATTTCCAGGTTCAGAAGGATTAATACAATGCTTTAAACTAACAAATAATCATTCTCAAGACTACAGAAAATCTAGGAAACAGGATTTATGAAGGACCTTCAGGCCCAACTTTAAGGATCAAGTTATACTTTGGTCATTGATCATCATATCTTTTAGAATTCATGTAGTAATTTTCAGTTATTTTTCAGTGTGGGGTTTCAGGAACCTTTCTTCAAACAAAATATTATATTAACTTCCCCAATAAAAATTATATAAAAAACTGTAACTTGGGGACTACCAGAATGATAGCCTAATCCCTTTGATGTCCTCTACTTTGACCCTGCAGCATTTCTGGCCTCTGAGGACAGGACTTTTAAGATTTATACTCTTATTATACTACCCCCATTGACAAAATATAATTGTGGATTCTGGCATTTAAGGAACTATTCTAAACTGTCCGTATTGTTGATCTAATGCTAGTTTGATAGCAAGACAATAAATATATTCCCTACCTTGACCGAGCTTTTCTTTCTGGGAATGACAATAGCTGTTCGATATCTAAGAAGGCTCATGACAAGAGACATGGTTGCCCCCAGATTCTGTTTTTCTTTCCCTATGATACTCACAATGTCTCTGTACATAAGTGGCATTCATTCCCATAAGTGATGTAGTTAGAACCACAAACAGGCAGGTACGTAATGGGACAAGGGATGGCCACTACTGGGTACTTCTTGTAAATACTGCAGTCTACCTGTAGAGACAGAAGAGGGTATTTTCCTTTTCTCCTGGTTTCCAAACTAAGCTACCCAAGTTTCTATTGTAAAGAAACAATATACCTCCCTTAAAGTCCTATTCAGATATAATGATGCTGCTGTAATAATTGCTTCTATTAGAAATTACATCACCATGATGACAAATGTTACTAGTCATAACTGTTATAATTAAGCTAATAAATATATTTAAGTTAAGAGATTCATAGTATTTCTCTGCAAAGCATTAGACTTAAATCTTATATTATTTTTCTTTGTTTAATCCTTAGAAAAGCTTAGGAGGGTACCTTTATTATTACTTTCATGTAGAGATGGGGATATAAAATTTTAAAAGGGAAAGCTTTTTTAACATAAAAGCAGAGAATGTAAAATTAAACTAAGTTGACTCTGCCTTGTACATATTGTCCTTTCTCTAAAGTGTGTCATCAAACTCTCAGTTGGAAAGATTTCTCTCTCCTTCAACTCTAAAATATATATTTAAACTGTGGAATATGGTATACACATATTTCTTTGCCTGCTAGGAAACAAAGGTGATGGCTCTATCTGTATAATTTGTTCTCCCTTAAATACATTGAATTAATTTTGTAATCCATAGTCTGGAGGGAAGGAAAAGAGAAAGAGAGAGAAAGGGAAAGAAATAAAGAACCCGCCATGGAGGTGGGCTGGGGAAGGGGGGAGGGAACCGGGGATGTTGGTGGTGGGAGATGGGCACTGGTGGAGGGACGGGTGCTGGAACACTGTATGACCAAAACCCAAACATGAACTTTTTAATTGTATATCTTTTTATTTGTATATCTCACGGTGGTATAATAAAATACTTAAGAAAATACATTGAATTAATTTTATATATTTTATATTTTGCTAATGTTTATTAAAGTTAATGACCATTAAAATGTAATGCAATTCAGTATACTCACTGTTTTTAAAGGCAGATTATCAGCTTCTGAAAGAGAGATATAGATGAAAATAGTGCAAAATCTTGGGCCAAATATATAGTATAGTGGGTAGAATGCTTTCTTTGCAGATGACTGGCCTGCAATAGTAAGCCCTGAACACCACCAAGTTTGGTCCAAATAAGCAAACAATAACTAATAATGCGTAGTGTTGAGATTTCATTTTTAAACATATAAAGTATTGATGCCTGGATTTTATAAATGCGTTGCATTTTGATCCCCCCTGAATCAATGATCGCATCCTAGTTTCCCTGCAATTTGTATGGAGTTTAAAACATGAAAAACTTTTAGTGTCTTTATAATATGGCCAAATTACGAAGAAATAAACTCATTTTTATTGTTCTAAGAGTGGAAACTACAAACCTTAAAAAGGACAACATAGTATGACTGAAACCCTAACATGAATATATTTGTAATTGTATATCTCACGGTGGTGTACTAATAAAATATTTAAAGAAAAAAAAGGACAACACTAGAACAAAAACATTAACTCCAGCTGAGACAAAAGACATCCCCTTCCCAGTTTGTAAGATTTCTTTTACATCTTTTATGAAAGAAATTGTTTCCTTTACAAACCAGTATACCACAAGTTCACTGATACAAACATTTCTATCAGGCACCTTCTTAAAATAACTCAGGAAGGGGTAGTCTCATGGGAAGAGAAAAAAAATAAAAGAGCACTTCAGACACTTTCTGTACTTAACTTACCAGAGCTGCTACAGAAATGGGATATTGTGCAGAGCAGAAGGAGACCCCCAATGATCTTCATGGTGGAGATGGCTGTGGCACACAGGCTGTTCAGAACTTTCCCAACAGCTGAGAGCCATTGACCAAGAGAAGGGTCATGTTTATATGGTAACTCTTGGTCACTCCGCCTTTCTGGTGAAGTCATCTTGAGCACATTGTCACACTTTGGGTGGTGTGCAGTTCTCATCAGTAAATTATTACTTCCATTTGTCAACAAGTTGATTTATTGAGGCGGAAGTATTTTTCTGTCTGCCCCCAAAGGGGAAGAGTATTAAAATTCTTAACTTCATTGTTTATAAAGGTTGTGGCTAATAGGTATTGTCAGACTTCATTTCACAGGGTGGGGGTGAGAAAAGTATTGGCTGTTTCTCTTGGTTATGAAATAAGTGAAATTAGCTAGCATTCTTCACTTCACCAAGACAGAGGATATAAACCAAGCCAGACACGTCACACCTATGTTTTATTTGTCTCCTAGGAAAGTATTGTCTCAGACCCAAAAAGCAAGCTGGATCCAATGGAAGTTTTTAGCATTTAGAGGAGAGGAACTGACACTTTCTAACTACAGAAACTTGGATAAGTCATTCATAGTCCATGAACCTACATCCATCCAAAAGTTCTGTCTATATTGCAGTTACTTATAACACCAAAATTTCTGAGACTTAAGGTAAATATAAGTTTGCTCCATACAAGCTTATGCTTTTGGTTGCCACTGAGGTGCTGCATGTGATTCCAATGAGCATATTGTTCACTGCTGGAGAATTATTAATTGTCAAGATACAATAAAGCTGTGTTTTTCAACAGTGGAATATTGCAGAAGGGACGTCTCTTTACTATAACTTTGTCCAACCAGAGACTAGGTGGAGTAGACCACCCTAAGCCTTAATTTTATCTCTGAGGGACTTCTTGAAATCCAGAGTAGAGTTTTACATAGTATTATATAAATGACAGTTGTTTTGAGGACAAATGTACAGAAGTATGGTGGAGAGGCAGTAACCTGCCTGGAAATTCTATTTTTATACATTAGGAAATACTGCATATTCCAAAGATATTAAGCTTATAATAAATGACTTTGCATAATTCCTTAAAATTTAGACTCTTACATCTGATTTGGAAGCAGTATAATCTAGAAGTTATAAATATGGGCATTGAGTCCAATAGACCTTATTTGGAATATTATAATAAATATTAACAGTGTACACTTAAGTATATATGTTAAACTTTGAATATTTTGGTTTCCTCCTTTGTAGTCTAAAATTAATAGCTATCTCATAAAGAAACATGAGTGCTACTAAAATTTTGTTAATTATATATAATATGTATTACATGTCATATATAGTGTGTTGTGTATATGTTTCGAGTGCCAAGATCATAATTAGAGTTTGATGTAAGATAATTAATGATATTGAATGTGATTTTCTTTATAATGCATTGAGAAAGGAATTTTTATTACCCCAATTTTATCGGTGAGTATACTGAAGCTCAGAGAATTTAAGTTATTCCATAAGATTGTGATTAAAGGGAAGAGACTGGGTTTAGTCATAAAACAGAAGAGACGTGAATGTTCTCATAAGGAGAGCTAATTAATAATATATTGTTCTCCATAAAAATTTAAGAAGAATGAATACTAAGAAAAAGGCATTATGTTTTAAGAAGAGGTATCTAAAAATAGAGGATGGGAATAGGATTAAAAGTGATCTAGATGAAATGGAGATTAGGACTTTAGATTTCCTTTAGGTGTCTGGTAGTAAAAGAGATGAGGGGAAGAAGATGCTAACCTCCAGCAAGATTTATGATAGACTGTTATAAAACAAAAGAGAAGAATAAATTTAAGATATAAGTGAGATGACTAATTAGAGGAAATTAGAGGAGTACAGGAAAGCATGAACTAAGATTAAGAACACAAAGGTGAAACTGTATGAAACAGGAGATGAAGAGAAAACATATTTTGAAAGAGCAGGAAGAGGGACAGAGCCATAGTATAATGGGCAGAGCACTTGCCTTATATGCAGCCAACCCATATTTGATCCCAGGCATCCCATATGAATCCCAGAACTCAGTCAGGAGTGGTCCCTGAAAGAAGAACCAGCAGTAAGCTCTGAGCACTACTACGTATGGCACACCCCAAAAATAAAGAAACAAAACAACAACAAAAAAGAAAGGGTGAGAAATGAGAGAAAAGGAAACCCACTGAAAGGAGTTGTCTCCAGCTGGTAAGGCTGAAGAGGCAGACCTAATGGTGCTCAGGGATTAAGCCTCAGGGATCACTTCATGGGGATTGAACTGGGGTTGGCAGAGTGCAAGGCAAGCATCCTACCCACTCACTGTACTGTCTCTCAGACCCTTCTGGTGTTGACTTTTGCATTGGAAACGCAGATTGATGTGGAGATGGAACAGGATGGTGAAGATGCAGCATAAGCAACTGTAGGCATAAACCATATAGTCAATAATGTATAGAAACATATGTGGTCATAAGCAACTGTAGGTATAAACCATATAGTCAATAATGTATAGAAACATATGTGGTCATAAGCAACTGTAGGTATAAACCATATAGTCAATAATGTATAGAAACATATGTGGTCACTAGATAGATTAAACCCTAGAATTGAACAAGCCCAGTCGACATTATGCTGATTATTTCTTCGACACTATGCTGATTATTTCTTCCCAAGTATATATATGGAGTTAGTAAGAATTGGAGTGCGGAGATTTTTATGGGTGGAGAATATAGCTATATTGGAGACTTGAGTTTAGCCATAAGGCATGCATTAGAATTGAAAAGATTCAAATAATCTAGAAGGTCCTAAAGAACTCCGTAAGGAATTAGTAAAGATTTTGGATGTCAAGATTTAGAAGAAAAATAGGAATTTATAGTAGTGGGGCTTATTAGGATGAGACTGAGGTATACATTCAAAGATCAAGCAGATGAAATATGTGTGAAATAATGGTATTTTTTAAGTTGGGGAAAAGTAAATACAAACTATCAGGTATGGTGTTGTATTGGTCTTGAGCACATGTTTACATGGGGAGAAAAATTTGAAGCTTCATACTGAGCACAAATTAAGGAATATCCTTTAGGGATTAAAAGAACCCTATGACAAAGACAGTGACAATAGCAGAAAGAAATTGCACTTTCTTCCCTGCCAAATTAAAAGAACACAACTCATCGGGGCTGGAGGCGATAGCCCAGCGGGTAGAGCATTTGCCTTGCACTGGCCGGCCTCTGCCGGCCCGGGTTTGATCCCGGCATCCCATATGATCCCCTGAGCACCGCCAGGAGTAATTCCTGAGTGCAGAGCCAGAAGTAACCCCTGAGCATCGCCGGGTGTGACCCAAAAAAGAAAAAAAAGAACACAACTCGTTTTATGTTATAAAGATTTCTCTATCCCCTTTTATATCTTTGCAAGTGTGTGTAGGACTTGTATAAGGAAAACTAAGACCTTGTCAAAATTATGATGGCCAAATGTAAGGAAAGAAGGATGGAATTAAGGCAGAGATTCATGCAAATTAAATGAGAAATAAAGTTTAGAGTATTATGGAGTTCTTATTTAAAGTAGTAGTTAGGGTGCCACAGGGAAATAAAGTTGCCCATTAGAAGATTAAAGCAGGGCAACAGAACTAAACTGGAATAGATCTTGAAAGGAGTACTAGGTAAGTGAGTTTATGGAAATGCAGAAAGTGACAACTTAGCTGGACATTAGGAGTAGATTATAAACTGAATGAAGCAAAAGCTGTAAGAAAACTTTAACAAGTATTTGCTATGTGCTGTAACTATACTACACTGTTGTGTGCTCAAAGTAATGCATTCAAAAAGGACAGTTTGCATTTCACAGGAGGGTTACAGAGAGCTAAGCATAATGTCTAAAAAGAATAAACATTTTTTAAAAACAATTTTTTATTGAGGTACTTGGGTTATTTGAGGTACTGATACTTTTCCAACATCACACTCACCCATTACCAGAGGGCCTGTTTCCCACCACCAATGTCCCAAGGATATTGTGTTCTGGTAATTTTGACATTTTTTAATTCCCTAATATATTTATTTTTATTTCACATTGGGAATAAACCTCCTTTTAAAAATTTATTGTAGAGACAGTGATACCTACACAAATAAGTGAATAGAGCTAAACTGGAATTCCACAAAGCTATAACTCAATAATGAATTGATAAAGCAAAAACTTTTTTTAAAAAACCACATTTTCTGCAGATACATAAATTAAAAAAAAATTGGCACTTGTATCACTTGTATTCCCATTGTTCATTGATTTGCTCGAGCAGGCACCAGTAATATCTCCATTTGTTGGGAATGAGGTCCATTATTGTTACTGTTTTTGGCATAGCAAATACACCGTGGATAGATTACCAGACTCTGCCATGGCTCTGAGTTCATCTCAGGGGCCCAGCCCCTTTCCTATGTCAGACCATCAACCATCCAGGGCCCACAAAGCAGAGCCCTGGGTGTAGACAAACCTATCTCCTCTCTGCCACCTGCCGACACAGCTGGGCACCTCAGCCACACCTGCAACACTTTAGGGGGCAAAAAATTAATATTATAAGTAATTCCCTAGTAATCTATCTTAAGACTTACATGAAATAGACAACTCCTACACATTTTCATATGTGTATTTCACCTGGGAAAGAGGTAAAATTTACTGGAATTTGAAATGATTCAAAGTCCAGAGTTAAGGATTATTTCCACACACTGCCCATAAATTTGTTTTTTCCTCATATAGAAAAAATCAAAGACATTTTATCTCTAAGTAACTATGGATATATAATTCTTCTTTCGAATTCACAATATACCTTATCTTTAAATTAAAAACTAGACACATTTTCTGCAATACATTTGTTTTTTTTATTTTGTTAGCTCATTTAGCCCTAAACTTTGCCACAATTTACTTGTTGCTTTATAGAATATCTATAATACTTTTCAAACATGAAAAGGGATTTTCATGAAAAATTCCTTTTCCATGAAAAATTTTTTTTTGAAAATTTTCAAAAAATTTCAAAAAAAAATTTCAAAAAAAAATTTTTTCTTGAAAAACTTTTTCCTTTAAAAAGTTTTTTTTCAAGGAAAAATCCCCTTTCATGTTTGAAAAGGATTATAGTAGACATTATGACTCGAACATTAAGAAAAAAAGTTCTTGGAGCTGGAGGCGATAGTACAGTGGGTAGGGCATTTGTCTTGCACTTGGCCAACCCGGGTCCCATCCCCATATTCCTATATGGTAGCCTGAGCACCACCAGTGGTGATTACTGAGTGTAGAGCTAGGAGGAAACCCTGAGTACCACCAGGTGTAACAAAAAAAAAATAAAAGTTCTTACTCTAATTTTCCATGATGTTCAATATTACTTTTATTGGGTCAGAGAACTAGCTCAACTAGCTGGGGTACATACTTTGCATGAAGGAGACGAGGAGTTTAATCCCTGGCTTTAAAAGTTCTCTAGAGCATTGCCAGGAGAAACTTTAGAACCAGAAATAACCTCTAAACACTGCTGGGTGTGACTCCAAAAAAAACCAGACTCATTGCCAAGGAAGATCACCGTTTCTTTTGTCTACTTGGAAACCCAATATATTATTTATCATATTGATCAGAGCACCAGTCATCTATGGTTTCCATATATTCAAGATCTCCATAAAGGAAATGACAGAACAAATGCACTCTTTCAAAATATGTCCTTTCGGATATGCAAAGGCAACTTTAGAGTGCATAGTTAACTCTTTGCTATTTCCTTTTCAGAATATAATCTTATAAGTTTTCTCTCTTCTCACAATGATATAACATTACCAACAAATATTAAGTCAACCACATCACTTCCATTCTTTTTTTCCTAGAGAGATTCAGAGATGAATAAGGCAAAGATTACTTCTTGGAGCATACTTTCTTATAGAATGAATAAAGAAAATCATCAAACATTTAGTTAGGCAATTTCAGATTTTACAAGCATTTAAAAGAAAACTTATTTTATTGAGATAAGTGGGAACAAATTACATTAGGAAATCAAAAGATGACTTCAGATAACCTCAGTGATAATTTGATACAGTGGGGGTGGAAAGATTAATATAAAGGAGCCAAACCAGACATCAAGGATTAACAGAAAGAGGCAAGTCAGTCCAATGAAGAGTCCTAATTTTATTATACTCGTGTGTTTTATAAAGTGAATTTACTCCTGTAAAATATAAAACTTATGGGGCCAGAGAGATAGTATAGTGGGCAGAGTGCTTGTCTTCCATGAGGGTAGACAAAGGTTTAATCTCAGCATGCTGTGTGGTCCTCTGAACACCACCAGGAATGATCCCTGAGTGCAGAGGCAGGAGTAAGCCCTGCGAACCCTGAGTATGATCCCAAAACAAAATGAAGCACACAACTTGTCAATCAATGATATCTAGACTATGTCTTCTATGACTAAGGTAAATACTTTGTAATTTATAGTATGTTAGATTAGACAGGTAAAATTTTTTTATCAATGTTTCTTTACTATGCATTTTCACAAACAAAATCAAAGTCAGAACACAGTGGAGATCTCCAACATGAGGATGGGCTGTGTGCAACTCAGGTAGAGGTATGGGTAGAAACTAGAGTTTGATGGGGATCGTACTGTATTCTATGCAGTAGTAAAATGATAATGCTTTGCTCCTGGAAGTGAGCAGACATGAGCAACTCTATTGTGGTCTCCATAGAATTTTTTAGGACTTTCTCCTTCCTCTCACATTTGCCTTTTCCTAATATTAAGAAATGTTTCTATAATCAGTGTGTTTATTGTTAAACTGGGAGCCAATTGCACTACAAAAACAAACAATGTATTCTTTATCCCCAGTGATGTGACATAGACCACTGAAAGTTACTGTGGTTCAGTGATTTTTAGCTTCAATTTTATAAAGATCCTCTTGGAATGCTCAAAAACCTTGGTAAAATGCTACATGACTTGACCTTTCACCAACCTTTTATCACTTGATCACTTGACTTCCCGTAGAGCATCGATTACTCGAGTGGACACCAGTAACATCTCAATATGTCCTGTCACATGCTAGATAGCCCAAGGGCATCTGCCCACTCAAGAACATAAAGAGCCTCAAACTATTCCATCAAGTCATGGGAATGAGGTTTATAATTATTACTGGTATTTGGCATGTCAAATATGACACAGGTAGCTTGCCAGGCTTTGCCATGCGGGTGGGATAATCTTCTAGTCACCTGAAGACTTGAGCATTTATTTATGAACCGCACAGCCGAGCCAGGCTGCAATCAGCTCTTCTGCTGGGTGGAGTTCTGACAAGAGGGGAGTCCGGATGTGGAAAATGGTGGCCCTCATGGTGTGGGGGTTCCTCTGGCTTCTTGCTAGGCTCTGCTGGGGTGGCAGGCTAGGACTAGAACCTGCCATCCCTCAAGGACGCCTCGTGATCAGCTGGGCACAGGGAGAGCAAGTAGCAGCTCTGCCCTGTGTGTGAGTCTCATAATTCCTCATTCCCCATAAACCTCCAGTTTGATGCAAATAGAATGATTGTTGAACTGTACAAATGAGAAAGATCCTGAAAAGGACCTGGTGCTAAAATACATTGAGTCTAAGATTAATCTTCATCTTAAACCTTTTATAAACAAACTAAAATGGTTTTTGGCACAAGCCTATGATCTTATCAACCTGCTATCATCTGAATGAAACTGTTCTTTTGGCACCAGTCTGTGTTTCTCAAAAACTGGTCTTTTTTGCGGTGAATGACCACAAGTCCCTGGAATCAATAACTCCCCAGAAACATACATAATATAAGCTAGAGTTACTTCTGTAAAAAATTAAGAGGAATTACAGGGTTCTCATGAATAATTTGCATGCTTGAGACCCTGGTTTTACTTGTAGCAGTGCATGGTCCACCAGTTTAACCAGCTATAGCCCTGGTTACTCACAAGTACACTGGTGGGGTTTGGCACCATGGGATCAGAGCATTTCAGTGACTTGGTTGCTTAAGTAGTAAAGGGAGAAAACTTTAGATTGCCTGAGCTCTCCTTGGATGATGACCCCCTAGCATATCAATTAATTTTTTAAAAGGTTAACTGGTTTTGGTTTGTTCATTTTTTTATTTTCTAGATCATACCTGGCAGTGTTTAAAGACTAATTCTAAGTTGATACCTGGGGGTTGCCCCTGGGACTAGGTGGTGCAGGGTCAAACCCAGGGTTCCCACATGTGAAATGCACATGTGAAATGTGCTGACCCTTTGAACTATGTCTCTAGGCTTGTGATTAAAATGTTTAAACAATTAAAAATAAATTCTTGTTTCTCTCTATTTTTTTGTTTCTCTCTCTTTTATTTTTATAGCAAGCTTTACTTCAATTAGAGTCTTAGGAGTTTACAGGCTCAAAAATTGCTTTAAAATCTATCAACTCCTATATATGCCTTAGTTTATATTATTTGACCTTGTAGCTTTAATTTCTATCATAATATATTTTGCACACATCATGGCCTTTTGCCTTTACTGTGCGTCATCCATCTCTCACCACTATAATGCACATTCCACAAGAACAGGATCCTGCCTGTCTTGCTTACTTATCTTGCTTATTTATCAATACACACATGGGTGCTTTAAAGGGGGACTACTTAGTAAATAATTACTAAATGTACAAAAAAGTCCTTAGTGTCTACGTGACTAACCAAAGTTGGGTTAGCAGAATTTAACTAGTATTTGGGGTAAATAACCTATTTTCCATTGGTAAATTTGGAAAGTAATCAAACTAAATTGAATCCAAAACAAGAAAGAAAAAATTATGAAATACTCAACATATTCTCCTCAATTATTTTTTCCACCAAGTGACTCAGGATCATCCTTAGGTTGAAGTAACTCCATAGTCAGAGTAAGTAAGCTGTTCAACATCACCTGGACTGGAGAAGTCACCCATTTGAGATCAAAGAGAGCATCTCTTTGTGTGTCTCTCCTTAGCTACCACTGTTCTCCTATACTACCACCTTTCCTATGAATATAAGCCATCAATTCTACAAGTATCCAGAAATAATGTAAAATGATTAACCAGTTGACAAATATCTTATTTGTTCTGCCTGAAATACTCATCAATACACTGGCTTGGCTCTTCACATGCTACCTATCCGAATGCAAAGTGCCCTCCCATCGGAAAACCAGCAAGACAGTTCTACTGTTCAAGAAGGGAGACATCCAAGACATTGGCAACTATCGCCCCATCTGCCTGTTGTTTGTCATCTACAAGCTGTTGACTCGAGTCACCCTGAACAGGATTGGCAGAACATTAGATGAAGGGCAACTATGTGAACAAGCTGGCTTCCGAAAAGGATTCAGAACAATCGACCATATCCACACGGTAACCAAGCTCATTGAAGTTTGTAGGGAGTTCAGGATGCCACTCTGTCTCACGTTCATTGATTTAAAGAAAGCCTTTGATTCTGTGGTGACAGAAGCAGTTATCGAAGCCCTAGCCAAACAGGGTGTTCAAACCCAATACATCAAGATCCTTCATGAGCTGTATTACGGATTCACCACCAGGATCTCACCATTCTTCAAAGAAGTGATCATCGATGTCAAAAGAGGGGTTCAGCAGGGTGATACCATTTCACCAAAACTCTCGCCACCCTTGAGAACATCATGCGACAATTAGAATGGCAAGGAATGGGAATGAAGATAGACAGCCGGCAACTAAACCACCTCCGCTTCACTGATGACATCATTCTAATAACACCAAACGCTAGCCAAGCAGCACAAATGCTGGCTGACTTTGACCAAGAATGTGGAAAGATAGGTCTACAGCTGAATCTCAGCAAAACTATGTTCATGAAAAATGAACTAGTTCCAGATGCCCCATTCACTCTCAATGGAACAAACATCTCTGAATGCAGCAGTTATGTGTACCTAGGTCAAGAAGTCAACATGATGAACAACCTAAAAGCTGAGCTGCGCAGGAGGAAGAGAGCAGAATGGAATGCCTTCAAAAGCATCAAAGAAATAGCGAAAAAGACCAAGACCCTCAGGCTCCGGGCACATCTCTTCAACTCCACCGTTCTCCCTGCATTAACATATGCCTCAGAGACGTGGACCCTATGAAAGCAGGATGAGAATGCTATTCAGGTCTCCCAAAGAGGAATCGAAAGAGCTATGCTTGGAATATCACACCTCACTCAAGTGAAAGAAGGAATCCGGATCTCTGACCTCTGTCGCTGTTCCAGAGTCAGGGAGGCTGTCTCATTTGCCAAGGCATCGAAAATCAGTTGCGCTGGACATGTAATGTGATTTGGATCTGACCACTGAACTAGAGCCGTTACTGACTGGATCCCACAGGATGTCAAAAGATCATGTGGCCGCCCACCTACAAGATGATCAGACTTCTTCGTCAAGACCCTGCACGAACGGTTTGAGACTCTTTGAATTCCTGAAGTGTAGTGGGCTACACTGGCACGTGATAGGGCCAAATGGAACTATTACTGGTGCCTGCTCGAGCAAATCGACGAATAACGGGATGTCAAGTGATCAAGTGATCAAGTGATCTTTAATGGTCATATCTGGTAGTGCTAAAGGTTCATGTGGTTCCATGGATAAAACTGAGGCCTGTTACATGCAAGACAAGTACTTGAACCCCTGTACTTTCTCTTGGGCTCAAAATACCAGGTTACTTTAAGATGGGTATTTTCAAATGTAGCATGATCATATCATATACATAGGTTGGAAAACAATTAGTGAGAACAGAACTTGATGAATAATTAATGATTTTTCCTCTTTTCTTTTCCTAGAGAAAAGAAATGTATTTGTGGAAGACAGTATTTATCTCTGTTAGTGTGGAGAGATTCAGTTCCTTCAGTTGCATTATTAGGGTGAGTAATTAGCACATTATAGATGCAGCTTTGGATTGAAAGTAAAGTTTTTATTAAAAATCAGATTTTTTGTCAACAGAAATTATGCTTCATCATGAAGCAATTTTCCCAGGTTAGAAAATTCTGCTAGAGCCTACCTCCCATAAGGAATACTGTGAAAGAAGTTAGAAATATTTAAATGGTCTTTGAGTCCTCAACGACTTCTTTCGAAACTAATTTTGAAACTATAGCTTTATTGAGCAATAACCACAAGTCTACATATAACCCTAAGTTAGTCTCAGTCAATGCATTGTGGATATGTTGATTTACCTCTGCTCATGCTTCATATAATAACAGACTCTCCTTGACTAAACTAATTCAACTCTTGTCAGCCTCTTTGGACACTCTTCTCTACTAAGCTTTAACCTTGATTTCTAAATGAGTGCACTCTCAGCACAAATTATTACCCCCCCAACAAATATACACATATACACACATTTGAACAACACTGGCATAGTTAAAATATCTCAAGGTCACATCCATAGGCCATATCCTCATTCTCCCTTTAAATGCCTACCTGAGAAAACATAATATGGCTAGGAGAATTTATTTTGAATTATAGCTAAAACCTGGTGATGGAGTGACCCATTTTAGAGAATATGTTTTGGAGAAGCTGGAATTGTTTAATGAAATAATGTGCATTTTACTTGTCCTTAAGGTATGTATCTTCTACCCAAAACTATACCAAATGATTTGTAGAAGCATTGTGTGCAAGTATTTACCCTAGAAGCAGCCTGATAGAGTTCTACTTAGAATAAGCATTAATAAATGGCAAGCAGGAAAACTTTGCAAAATACAGTTTTTTTTTTTTTGCTTTTTTGTGTCACACTCAGCAATGCTCAGGTGTTACTCCTGGCAGTGCTTGGGGGAACCATACGGGATGCCAGGGAGTCAAACCCAGGTCTGCCGCATGCAAAGCAAATGCTCTACTCGCTTTGCTATTGCTCCGGCCTCAACAAAATACAGTTCTTTAAATAAAACTTTTTAGTCCAATATGATAATGTTCCTGTAATCTGTTTACATACCAATGTCCTTCTTATTAGGTCTATTCATTTTTTCTTACTTAGCATTCCCCTCCCCCCAATTCTCACTATTCTAGGTTCTAAATTGAGAAGGAAAAGGAGTGGGTATGTGACCAAATATTTCATGCTGTTAATAAAGAGAGCATGGCTTTTGTGGGTAAAGGGTGTGAATGACTGTGAGATAATAAGCAGAGTATTGAGGAACTGGAGGAGGTTGCACTGAAACAGAGGGATATTGCTCAATCCTGGTCGACCAGAAAAGCAAACTCATCACGTAGAGTGTTGTATGCTTCCCTTCCAACTGGCGTGGTGGTTGCCAGCCAAGGGAGGGAGAGCACGTTACTTTTAAATATGGATGTTGCAATCATGATTCATCTGAACTAAAATCCAGTTGGAAGAAGTAAAAATGTGGAACATGGAAAACCACGTGCTCTGGTTTTTTATAGCAAGAGATAACATTACCTCAAGGGTCTCCCCCTCCTCCCAAGAGAAAAGTTACCTCACCAGAAATAGGAGTCAGTGCTGAGAAAACTTTATATAGACCTTGTTAAGAGAGAATTCTTATATTAATATGGCTTACCCATGTAAATAAGTTTGTTTTTTCTCTATTTTCTCTTTGTTCAACCTAATATAAAATCATGTAGTATTGTAACTTCCTTGGCTTTATATTTCATTAGAAGGGCTCTTTTATGGAAAATTTACACTAATAAATGTGTATGGCTCTCTCTTGGTAATCTTGCTGCAGGTACTCATCAGAGACCCAAGATAAATAAAGGTAAGACTTTTGTTCCAATAAAAAAGGCTGAAATGATTGAGGATATTAGCAACTTCCAATTTTTTTCTTTTAAAGACTTAATCTTTGTGAGTGCATTGCAGAAGAAGGGACAGCAGATTCTTCTAAGAGTTCTATTTTAATTTTTCAGAATAAAGATCATACTTGCAAAATAAATTTGATTTGAAAACAAAATCATAGTTCATTGGCAAATATTTAAGGTTGAATTCCTGATTAACCTTATACTAAGCACTAGTAACTCATCTCTTTACAAAGTGTGAATTTGTGTATCTCTACAAAATTCTGTAAGAAGAGGGCTTAAATATTATTTATATATTTTCCTCATAGAAGAAAAATTCAGGAAATTCAACAGAATTTAATAAATTTGTGTACTTTTTACAAGAATTTCAGGAGTCTACTTGTTAGAGTAATTGTATATTATAAATTACATTTTCAGTTTTCTCCTTTCAGTTTCTCTGTAATAAATTCAGTCACTGATATAAAGTTACTGTTGAATTGATGAAAAAATGTTACTCTATCCATATCACATTTTTGTTTTTTAAAAATGAAACAAATGGTTGAAAGATAGTAAAAGTTCTCTCTTATTCATGGCTTTTCAAGAATCTGAATAGTGATAATATGGTTACTTATAGCTATATTCATTATTATAATGTGGACACATCGTGAGCCAAAGTATGAACAGACACAGGAACCAGGAATAGAGAAGCACGTAGGGAGAAATACTGAACGTCTTACATTTGCTCTGTATGTGAATGAGAATCCAGGCCTAACAATTCGCGAAAAAATTCCTATATGTTTAAGAGAATAGAAAGTGAGGGTATTTAAGTGGGTTTGTTAGTGAAGTGAAGGTGTGCATGGTATTTAGGAAGACATATCTGACTTAGATGAGAAGGAGATGTAGTATTTAGGACCCAGGACTTCGGGGAGGAAAGAAAAGCTGTCAATACACTCCTCCCATGAATTAGAGGAGAGTTGGAGGGGCCAGAGCGATAGTCCAGCGGGTAGGGCGTTTGCCTTGCGCGGCCGGCCTAGCCTATGCCGGTCCAGGAGGTTCGATCCCGGCATCCCATATGGGCCCCGAACACTGCCAGGAGTAATTCCTGAGTGCAGAGTCAGGAGTAACCCCTGAACATTGCCGGGTGTGACCCAAAAAAAGCAAAAAAAAAAAAAAGAGGAGATTAGGAATTGAAATTAAAGAAGGTGGTAAGGGTGGAGTGGGGTCTGGGGGAGTGGCGGAATAATGCTAATGATTATTTCTATTTTTTTCCTTGTTGAAAAAACTAATTAGTGCAAGAAAGTATTGTGGTCTGATCGATCCCCCACACCCCATATAGTCCCCTGAGCATCTCTAGGAGTAGTTCCTGAGTACAGATTCAGGAGTAACCCCTGAGATGTCAGGTGTGGCCCCAAAACAAAACCAAAGAGTTTGTCAACTTAAAACTTCTTAAACTTAAAAATAAAAATAAAACTGCCCTTAATTCTTCCTTATAGCATGCACATTTTCATTTCTTATGGTTTTTCTCCCTAAATAAATTACTGTCTTTCTAAAAATAAATGACAATAAAGAAGAAATACAAATACATACATACGTACATACAGACACACACACATACATATTTATACATATACACACAGTAACAGGAAACTAACACTTAATCTTAAGTGGTTAGGGACAAAATAGATGCAATAAAATAAAATAATAATTTAAATAAATTTATAAGTACACATTGTAATCTGTACCTAAATGTTAGGTAGAGAATGTAACTGCTTTTTAAGCTTAAAACTTCTTGTAAAAGTTGATCATGTATTCAATCATGAAAATTGTTATTTAAAAAAGTTTATTGATAACAAAGTTTATTAAATAATAAACTTCTACAAATTACCAAAAATATAGCAAAGAAGAAGAAGAAAAGTTCCCTCCATAGGGGCAGGTTAGGAAGGGGTGGAGAGAATCTAGAGACACTGGTTTTGGAAAGGGTGCACTGGTGGAGGGATGGGTGCTGAAACACTGTGTGACTGAAACCCTGTCATGAACAGTTTTGTAATCGCATATCTTGCAGTGGTATAATAATTTTTTAAAAATTATCAAAAACAGCATTTTTTGATCTTCTGGGTATAAAATGGTTAACAAGAAGTCTCTTCCATCATTATATAAGAATCCTATATCATCTTGTTTTGGATCAGTGGAAGAATGTGAAATTCATTTTATTGTGAAATTTCATCAATAACAATAATAATTTTAAATAACATCAGGAAATATAGCATTAGTTACGATAATATGCAGTAAAATTCATAGTAATAAATGTGTAAATCAATAAAAATGAAAATAAGTGAATTAAATAATCAATTAAATTATAGAGGGATGCAAAGTAGAAATAAAGAAGCATGTGTAAAATTATTATGAAATTAGATACACTGCAAGCCAATCTTAAAGATTCAACATAGAAATACAAAAACAAAATAAGGGGCCGGAGTGATAGCACAGCGGGTAGGGCATTTGCCTTGAACACTACTGAACTGGGTTTGATCCCGGCATCCCATATGGTCCTCTGAGCACCGCCAGGAGTAATTCCTGAGCTAAGAGCCAGGAGTAACCCCTGAGCACCGCTGGGTGTGACCCAGAAATAAACAGATAAATGAATAAATGAATAAACTAATTGTCTAAGAAGAAATTAAAAAAATTCTAATAGTTACAGTGATCCTAGAGAAGAAAATTGAACACCTATAAAAAGTGGATGATATCCAATAAAATATAATCAAGTTGAACTTAATAATGATACATAATTACTTCTGTTTAGAAGTAGTAAATTTGGGAGACTTCCCTAACAAATATGCCAGGTCCAGTTATATCAAAGAAAAAATCTATACAAACTATAAAGCACAGACTAAACATTCAGTTAATTCATAATTTGGGGGAAGTTTTATAATAATCTTGTATCACTTGTCTTCCCATTGTTCATCAATTTGCTCGAGCAGGTGCCAGTAACGTCTCCATTCGTTGGGAATGAGGTCCATTATTGTTACTGTTTTGGGCATATTGAATACACCACGGGTAGCTTGCCAGGCTCTACCGTGGCTCTGAGTTCATTCCAGGGAACACAATCTTTTTCTATGTCAGACTATCAACCATCCAGGACCCACAGGGCAGAGCCTTGGGTGTAGACAAGCCTGTCTCCTGTCTGCCACCTTCCAACGCAGCGGGCACCACAACCACACCTGCAACCTCAAGGGGCAAAATAATAATCTTAATTATTATAATTATATTCAATATTTTCTTAATATTGAATAAAAAGGCCTAATAATATTAAAATGTTTAAGTCAAATGTACTTAATATATTGATATTTTTATATGACACTTGTTCAAAATATCACAAATTGAACTCTGGGTAAAGCACTTGCCTTGCAAGCAGTTGACCTGTGTTCAATCCCTATGCTGGTATGGTCTTAAGAGCACAGAATCAGGTGTGATCTCTTAGCAAAGAGTAGAATTAAGTCCTGAGAACAGCCAGGTGTGACCCCAAAATAATAACAGAAGTATATATGTGTATTCATTTCAAGAAGGCAAAAATAATATTATGAAACACTGCAATTAGCATAATAATTGTGATTGCACTGCATTAGGCCATACAGTTTTCATTTTGCCAGGTCAAGTTTTAAATTGTTTGATTACTAGCTATATGGGAATGCGTTCCTTTTTTAATGTCTAAAAAAGTTTCTTTGTTAATAGGATATAAATTGAGATATACAAGTAAAGAATTTGACACAAAGTAAACAGGCACCAACTTTAATGTTGATTGTTAATAAAATACTAACTACATACAAACAATATAATGATTTTTATTATACAAGTTTGTTTAAAATCTCAAACACCCTATCCTCTGCACTATTGCTCAGCCCCTTTTTTTTGACCACAGTCTTTTCTGACCTTGTCTCCTTCCATGGTCCTCTCCTGTTGGTTGATTCCCTGGTCTCATGTCATGAACCCCTGATTATGGGATTTTTCACCTATGGCCCTTTTGTAATTCCCTGGGAATGCATAGGAAGACATAATGACTTCCAATTGTGAAACAAATACTGCTCTAGTAAATAGAATTTTTAGTTTTTATTTTTCCAGTTCATAAGTTAATAGGCATTTGGGGTCTCCTCAGTTTTTTAAACTATTGTTGATAGTATCAACATGTACAAGTTTTCAGTACTGACATGAGATTTCATTTTATTTTGGGGTTTTAGACTACATCTGGTTGTGCTCATAGCTTATTCTTGGCTCTACTCTTGGCTCTGCAATCAGGAATCACTCTTGGGAGGATTCTGGAGACCGTATGGGATGGTGGGGCTTGAAGGTGAGCCACACACAAGGCAAGTGACTTATCTGCTATACTATCTAGCCCCAAGAGACATCAATTTTAGCTCTCTGGGTTTTATATGTTAGCGGTGAAATTTCCTGGCCACATGGTAACTCTATGTTTGAACTTTAAATAAACACCTTATTTGAGATCTTTGTCATATATAAAATTATATATGCGCCTTACTTGAGATAGCTATGACATATATAAAATTATGTGTACTTTAGGTATAAATTAAATGGTTTGATATATGCGTTGTAAAAAGATCATTAGCATAAAAGCTAATGATCTAATGCTCTAACCTACTTAGCATTGTATGTGTTCAGGCTGAGCAAATTTAAGATTTAACTTAAGTACAAATTTTAATTGCATAATAACATTGCTAATTATTCTCCTCAGCTCTGCATTATATCTATTTTATTAATCTTGCATAACTGTAATTTATAGGTTCATTATTCCATTTACCTCTTCTCTGTTCCCTGGTAACAGCCATTCTTTGTTTCTATGAATGTCACATTTGTGAATCTGTGAATAAAGGAAATAATGTAGTATTCCCCTTTATCTTGATATGGCTTCAACTATTGGAAAGTAGAATTCATTATCTTAAACTAAGACAAAGACAAAAATAGTCAAATTATTTATTTATATTATTCTGCTTTGCTGAGAGTTCTAGAGTCTTCTAAGCCAGGACTTTACATTCACAGATGATCCTACAAAGCTTTCTGTGTTACACGAAATTGAAAAAAGGATACTGAACAAATTTTGACTCTCAGAAAATGTGATTTAAATACTTTTATATTTCATGTTCATTTATTGATAGTTGAAATCATACATTAATTGTATTTGGTAATAAACACTGAAATTTATAAGCATAACTCTATTAATCAATTTAATGTTATAGAATTGTTCTATGGAAAATATATTTTTCTTGTTTTATGTGTTAAATTTCAAAAATAGGGACCAGAAGGTTAGTACCATAGTTTGATCCCAAGAGATACTTGGAATAGTTGGATCACAAACCCCGGAGGGCTCCTGAGTACCAGTGGGTGTGGTGCTGTAGGCCAGAGCAGGGCACTGCAGTTTTTGGAGTATTAATCATTGGTGCAGTAGAACTTACTCAGTACCACAATGTTCAGGCCTTGCATTGAACTGCTGCTCGGATTGGTCTAGAATTGGTGAAATGAGCCCTTGAGCTTCCTGAGCACCAACTGAGAAGCTCTAACCAAATTTCAGAAATATTTTTGGTATTTTAAATGCTCTCTGAGACAGTGTCCCTGACTCTGGAACAGCGACAGAGGTCGGAACTCCGATTCCTTCTCTCACTTGAGTGAGGCGTGATATTCCAAGCATAGCTCTTTCAATTCCTCTTTGGGAGACCCGAATAGCATTCTCATCCTGCTTTCATTGGGCCCAGGTCTCTGAGGCATATGTTAATGCAGTCAGGGACGCTGTCTCATTTGCCAAGGCATCGAAAATCAGATGGCCTGGACATGTAATGCGATTTAGAGACGACTGCTGGACTAGAGCGGTTACTGACTGGATCCCATGAGATGTCAAAAGATCACATGGCCGCCCACCTAAAAGATGGTCAGACTTCTTCGTCAAGACCCTGAATGAACGGTTCGAGGCTCTTCATATTCCTGAAGCAACCTGATGCCATAGGATCAAATGGAAATGTTACTGGCACCAGCTCGAGCAAATCGATCAATAACGGGATTCAAGTGATCAAGTGATTTTAAATGCTAAGGAATATTTTTACTACTACAGAAGATGCAAGATAAACAGAGATGTGGCAGAAAGACCTATATATTGGCAACAATCCAGAGGCTATTAGTTGGCAGGCTCCTGTTCTCAAAGAAACTATCCTTGTACAATTCTAAACAGCAGTTTCCATAGGAAAAAAAGAACAGGGAAGCTTTTTATAACCTGAGGTACACACCAGAGGGTTAGACAGAACCAGAAATAAAGAACCTGCCATGGAGGAGGGCTGGGGGAGTGGGGAGGGAACCGGAGATGTTGGTGGTGGGAGATGGGCACTGGTGGCAGGATGGGTGCTGGAACACTGTATGACCAAAAACCCAAATATGAACTTTTTAATTGTATATCTTTGTAATTGTAAAAATAAAAAAATTAATAAAAAAGAAAAAAAATAAATTAAGGAAATAAGAAAAAAAATCTATAAAAAAAAAAGTCCTTCCTGGTTTGGTTTCTTGAGTCCCATTTCATTTTTACTTACAAACCCAAACAAAATAAGGGACATTTGGGGAAAGGTGAATACTAGTGCCCACATCCTACAGATGCTTAGGGCAGAATTTATCTCCTAACACCCTCAGGTACTTTGACCAAGGTGGGTGGAGTAGAAATGAAGTCTTCTACTGAGGTTAACTTCTTCCCTAACTCCCTACTTCTCTTCCCAACATCATGGCTACTAGCATTAAAACATTGGTCTGTTTGGCTGAAAAACCACTGGGAGTGCTCCCCTACCCCAGCCCAGCTCTTGCATACTAATTTGGTGGCATTCCACCATCCCCAGAAATAAAAGTAGCCATAGAATTTATTTTGCATAGGGCCTATATAACTTCTGAAACCAACCAATGTGTCCTAAGAAATCTTTACATCAATTTCACATCAAGTATTGAGAACCCCTTTATTAGGAGATAGAATGTGTAAGGTTCGAATGGACGAAACGGCAACTGGGACCAATCAGTGATGAGCTGATGAGATAGCCACATTCTGGAATCAGCGATCACCTCACCACCAGCACGGAAGACAGGACTCATGGCCCACCTGGCGCCGCATTCTGTGCCTCTCCGTATCGACCCCTCCTCCCCCTACAGATAACAGGAGCTGGACCAAGCACACCAGTTCCACTGGTCTTGGTTCCCTTTTCCGCTGAAAACAGTTTAAGAATCTCGCCGAGGTCGCTGATCTTTCAGAATGCAATTTAAAACTACAGGTGTTTGTTTGTTTGTTTGTTTGTTTGTTTTTGCTCTGTCAGATCAGTATTTATAAAACGAATATTATTTTATTTTCAAGAAATTCTGAAATTTTTATGTCTGTTAGGATTTGCAAGTTGTCTCAGTAGATTCTGAAGTATTAAACACATTGACCCTTTGGGAAGTGAATATATTATACACAAAATTTGGGAAAGTTTAGAAAACAATCTCAGAAATCAAAGGAACTCTATAACTGATTTTATTTGTTTTGGAACAAACTTTAAAATAACACAGGATCCATCATATCTGTAAGATTCATGGTGGCCTCAATAAGTAATCCCTAGGGAAATTTATTATTTAGGGAGAAATGCAAGATGATCTTTCCTCTTCCAGATCATTTAATTTACATAACTGCTTAGCATATCCCTTCGTGTTTTAGATTCAGTTTTCCACCACTCAACCTAAAACATAAAAAATGAAATAAAAGATCATATAATTATGTTACCTCCATAGAAAGAAAATGTGATTATTCTAAAAAACACATGGAAAAAAAATCAGGTTTTGGTTTTTGCTTTCCTGTTTCATACTGAGTGATCTGAGAATTTGTGGGTTTTTTTTTCCAGTTTTTTCCTTCTTTTTTTGCTTGTATTGTTTCTTGTTTCTGGCCAAGTGCTTCATCTATCAAATGAATGACTATCTAATATTCCTTACAATTATAAATTTTATGACTGAAGGGTGACTAGAGGGCATAGTTCCTTTTAATATTTATTTATTAATATAATATAAAAGTGCCAAGTAGTTAAAGTACTGCATCAAAAATGGCAGAAAATTAATTTGACCTTTTCCCAATTCTCTTATTGGACACTTGTTAATCTTAAAACTAGGCTTCTCTCTGTCTCTCTGTCTCTCTGTCTCTCTCTCTCTGTCTCTCTGTCTCTCTCTTTCTCTGTCTCTCTATCTCTCTTTCTTTCTTTCTTTCTTTCTTTCTTTCTTTCTTTCTTTCTTTCTTTCTTTCTTTCTTTCTTTCTTTCTTTCTTTCTTCTTTTCTTTCTTTCTTTCTTTCTTTCTTTCTTTCTTTCTTTCTTTCTTTCTTTCTTTCTTTCTGTCTCTCTTTCTTTCTTTCTTTCTTTCTTTCTTTCTTTCTTTCTTTCTTTCTTTCTTTCTTTCTTTCTTTCTTTCTTTCTTTCTTTCTTTCTTTCTTTCTTTCTTTCTTTCTTTCTTTCTTTCTGTCTGTCTGTCTGTCTGTCTGTCTGTCTGTCTGTCTTTCTTTCTTCCCTCACCGAGAGGTTCTCAGGGCTTACTCTTGGTTCTATAATCAGGCATCACTTCTATCATGGGTTGGAGAGCATACGGAGTATCCAGGATGAAGCCTGGGTTAGCCCTGTCCAAGGAAAATACCCTACTCACTTGTCTACTCTTGTTCAAGTTGATTCTCTGTAGACTTTCTCTTTTCTACAGACTTTCTATTTCTTAACTGTTTTAATTTTTATACAGATTTATAACCATTACAATAATTTTTTGTGGATAGAGTTTAGTTTAGAGGTTTGCCTGGTTCACCAAATGTTTGATATTATTTAATTATAAGTATTTTTGTAGCCAGAATTAGTAATCTATCAGATTCATTGTCCTCTTTATCCACTGAGATATTTTTTTTCTTTCACTGACATAATGTAAAATCTATAGAAACATAAAACAAATTTTATGTATGACATTCAATACCACCAATTCACAGAGAAATGCCTAATACATGATGAATATCCAATAAAAATGTGATATATGAATGACAGCCGTTAATTTACTCCTTCAAAAGTTAAAAGAATCAAAAAAGTTGAAATCAAAAGCTAAAATAAATGGATTGAATCTACACTTCAAGGATTAGGTGTCCTCTTAAGTTTCTTGTGCACAAATATCCAAGGCATTATAGAAAACTATAGACACATAGGGAAAACATTCTTTTATTCCCTTTGGCTCATGATAGTACTTCCTGACACAAAGGAGAAATTTTCTTACCTTTTTGCTTCATTCAATAAACAGAGATTACCATAGGTTTTCTTATCAGAACCACACACTGGTTTGTAGATAGAGAGGCATTTTGTGTTTCCACTTGGTTTCTTGTCGTTGGTCTTGTCTTTCTGTAGTATTGGAAATGACCCATAGGCAAGCATAGAAAAAATCAATTTAATTAGGATATTTTATAAAATAGAGAATTTTTTACTCATTGTTGATTGTTTGGTTTATTGCACTAAACCAATAATTTAATTAATATTTTGCATTTGAGTTTAGTACATGTAAGTAAACTAGAAGGACAATGTGTTTTTACCCACTATATAAGCTTAATACACAGAAACTCAATGTAATGTAATATATCAGACCATGTGTGGGTTAAATATCCATAATGGAATTTGCAACAACCATTTGATTTCAAAGTTCTTTTGTATATCAAACTTCTTCCACTCTCATTTTAGAAAAATAACAAAAAAGAAATTGAGAAATTTTAAGTGACAACTTGCATATACAGAAACTTGTAGGTGATAGCATTAGCATCTGGAATAACAGATTGTACCCGGAAGATTACTACTTAAGTAGACATTAACCTAAGAACCAAAAGGGGCATCAACTTATTTGGAGAATATTGAGGAATAGCAAATTATGGGGGTGAAACCTTATCTATTGAGGGCTAGAGAAATAATACATAAAGTAAGGCACTTGTACAAAGCTAAGCTGGGTTTGGTCCCTCATTCCACATATAGTTCATTGATCACTGTACCCTGATCCCTGAGTAAAGAGCCAAGAGTAAGTCTGAATACCACTAGGTGTGGCCTCCAAAATAAAACAAAAATTCCATTGATTTCATGAGAAGGAGGAAGCATACTAGAAACTGGGATGTATCAAATGTCATGCCATTTCTTGGAATCATCACATTGTAGGAAATTAAAAGTCTGACATCCCAAAATATGTTTTGACAAAAAAATGATTTCATGAATGTTTCTTTTGAAAAAGAAATAGATGCATGCAAAGAAATAGCTCTTCTACAGGGATTCCCTTCAGAGGTCTACTTAGGACTGGTCTATTATTCCCTTTTCTAGGGAGAAGTGGGATCTATATCTACATACCTTCACTTTCACTCTATCTTCTTTGGTAATTCCCTACCCTAACTGGCCTTTCTCTAAATGTTGTCTTAGCTAAGAAATTTTTTGCTAAGTTTATGAAACAACTGGGTCAGTCATTCAATTTTTCTGGGTATCTCGAAGTATACATAGTATTTCCACTTTTTTTTTTTTTTGCTTTTTGCTTTTTTTGGGGGCACACCCAACAATGCTCAGGGGTTTCTCCTGGCTCTGCACTCAGGAATTACTCCTGGCGGTGCTCGGGGACCATATGGGATGCCGGGGATTGAACCCGGGCCAGCATAGTCCGGCTGCGTGCAAGGCAAACGCCCTGCCCACTGGACCATCGCTCTGGCCCCGGTATTCCACTTTTATCTTACCAATATGCTTCAAGTTTGTCATGTTATTTGTTCAGCCTCTGAAGAATTATCTGGGATAAAGTATGATTTATTTCTGAGCTCACACAATATTTAGCATTTACTTAACATTCACTTTAGGAATTAGAAGACTTGAAATTGGGAGAGAATTTATCAAATAAAGGAGAATGTAAGAGACTATTAGGTGGTGGTGGTTGTGCACAGCGTGAAGTGATGACTCCAAATATCACATTTTTTTCTCTCATTACAAATGCTTCAAGAGGCCTTATATGCTTGAGTTATTGAGGGTTCATGCCTTGATCATGGCGCTTTAGGATTGAAAAGAAATGATGCTTAAGAAACTTCATGATCTATCTGTATACTAGATAAATGCATGTTTCTATCTGTAATCAAGTAGAGATCTATAAGCTATAGTCTGTGACAGAAGAGAGAAAAATTGTCAAAGGTATATTAGTTTAGGATATGGATGATATGTGAGCAAGAATGACATTTTATGTAGCAAACAGGGACCTGATCATGAAAACTACATGGTAGTCTCAGGCATTTGGGTTTTATCTTCTGTTTTGTGGCATTCTGAAGTATTTTAGCAGAGAGATAATTGGTAGGATCAAATTTGTAAATTATAAATACCACTTGAGTGTTCTGCAGTGTATATGCAATGTAAAGGGCAATTAAGTTAAATTTGGTGAGGATGGAAGCTCAATTAATAAAATACTAAGTTAGCCCAACATAGGCTGAAGAATATGAATGATAAATGAAATGAGAGATGGAAAGTAAAAGTATAACACTGTTGTGAAGATATGTGTTTAATGTAAGAATTGCCATCTAAGAATTCCCTCTCAATTTGTTAATTCTATGAAATGTTGGTCATTAGGAGTATACTAGGATATTACATCTTTGGCAAATATAATAAAAATGAGCACTAACCTGAATCTCTATTACATCGCCTTTCAAAGGATTGTGTGTGGCTTTTCTTTCTTTCTGATTATAAAAAGATCTCATTTTTCTTTGTTGGTTAGAAGATTCTGCATTCTCTCTTTGGTTGGTTTCACCTAGTTTCCCCTGTGAATTTTCAAGTTGGTTGGAAAATCCTCGCCTCCCATCCTGGTTTAAATTCCCTGGTTTCTCTGGCAGATTCGAAGACCCCGGATGTTCTTGAAGGAGAGGTTCTGGTCTTTCCTCTGTGTTGAAAACTTCTTGATTATTAGGTTCTTTTTGCCCTTCTTGAAATTTATCTTCATTTTTTATCTCTAGAGCAAGTGCAGGCTCTGATTCTTCTTTCTGTTTGAAAATACTTGTTTCCCAAGTCAGGGTTGGAGACACTGAAAATGAAAGACCATAATTAATATTTAGATGAACAAAGAATGAAAGACGTTGAGTTTGAAAATCCTCATATTTAAAATAAGTTTAAAATTAAAGTCATTAACCCACAAATAGTTGACATTTAATATTTCATTTAGTATTTCAATCTAAACTCAAGGCAGAATTTTCCCATTACTTCTCAAATCCCAGATATTTAGTTGCACCATTTTAAAAAAGATGTCATGTCATTCCAAACTTATTGGATCAAGTCTGCCTGCTTCATTTCCTTTTTTAAGTACAATTTTATTATACCACTGTGAGATCTTCAATTACAAAGATGTTCATATTAGGGTTTCGGTATACAGTGTTCCAGCAACCATCTCTCCACCAGTGCCCATTTCCCACCACCAATATCCCCAATTCCCTCCCCCTCCCCTAGCTTGCCTCTATGGCAGGTTCTTTATCTCTTTATCTCTTTACTCTCTCTCTCTTTCTTTATCTCTTTCTTCTCTTACACATTATGGATTGCAATACAGACACTTAGAAGTTTTTGTGTGTATCTTTTTGCCTATATTCAATGCCCAGTTCTAGGTTGGTATTATCATTTTAGATGATTATTAGTACACTGCTCCCTTCTCTGTCTTACCTAACATCTGACTCCCACACATTTGTAGTAGATTCCACCTATTGACAAGACCTCCTGATCCATGTTTTGCCTGACCTTGGATATTGGTATCATGCTATATTGATATATTTTTGTGCTATTTAAACTGGTCTTTCATACTTTGCTAACTTCCTTTCAATGATTTCTGAGTAATTCAAACAGAATCTGCTTAATTCTGATTCTAAAGTTTCTAACCTAATGCAATTCTTTTCCATTTTCGCAAGTCTACTCTGCCTATTCCTATGAGAGGCATCAAACCTGGGCTTCAAATATGCAAGGAACTGAACTACTGTTGATCCACATTCCCACACTGAAAACATAGAATTTACTCAAATTATTTCTGTTTGATAACAAAACCCTGCATCAGCACATAAACCATATCTTTATTACTGAATTTATCTCTTATTAATGTACTAATTTTCCTACTTGTTTGTCTTTGCTTCCATTTTTACATTTCAAAAAATTTCACGGTTGTCTGGCCTGTCCAGTATCTTTATACCTATCTTTTGTTGTTGTTATTACAAATGACCTTCTTCTGCATATTTCTCTATCTTACAGAAATTTCCCAGTTAAAAATCTCTAACAAATAATTGTGAAATCACCTAACATTTCTAATTTGTAACTTTGTGAACTGGGAGAAAAATCATGAAAAGTAACTTCCTTACCTGAAAACACAGCCAAGCACAGGAGGGGAAGGAAAGCCTTCATGTTAGATCCTGTTATTTCAGATCAGGTTATTAGTTGGACTTAAAGGTACCTCTTATATAGAAGTTTTCAGAACAAGCCATGCCTAAAAGTACCGATGTTATATATTTGAAAATCCTCCCCCTTAATTGCTAAACAGTGCCAGTAAGTTAAAAAATTATAATGAATCTTTTACAGACTAGATGATATTTCTTCTTGAGAGAATTGCCATTTTAAAAATTATCTTCTTCACGCCCCAGGTCCCATAAATATCCAAGCTTTATTGTGCTTATAACAAACATCTTCCTCATAAGAAAAATTAAAATGATGAAACCTGTCTGGGAAAGTGGTAGATTCTGTGTTCACTTGGATCTATTAAGAGATGATTTAATTTTGGTCAGTATTGTCATGGTCCCCAAGGTTTATATGTTTACGTTAGAAACGCACAACATCTTCCCACAAATAAATGATAGGACAATTATAGACCACAAATTACATTTTAAAAGCAAGTAAAATGCATCAAGTGTTTTTATTAGTAATTAATGAATGCCTCCAGTGAGACATTATGACAGTATATTTTTA
This sequence comes from Cryptotis parvus, assembly GCA_021461705.1. Lineage (NCBI taxonomy): Eukaryota > Metazoa > Chordata > Mammalia > Eulipotyphla > Soricidae > Cryptotis > Cryptotis parvus. Next base: position 8,595 of record JAJIBD010003322.1, on the reverse strand, counting down.
TGAAGCAACAGGAGACAATAGACTTCATGATTATGAATAATATCATACCACTAAAATTCTTGCTTCATCTAATATGCCAAACAGAAGCTCATGTGAAATCATCTTGGGATTTTCAATTGGTCATAAACTCAGTATTATAAAACTGAAATATTTTGACCAAGACTGGCTGCTTTATTTAGAGAAATATGGATTAATCAAAGCATGCCCAAAAGAAGATGGCCTTGATCTTTAGGTGATAGTTAGAGACTATGTAGCATGAAGTTGGTTGATATTTGTAGGAGACGTAAACTTGAATAAATATAGATTTATGAGTAACATTGATATTGGATTAATCATCTGAAAGGTATTAGTACAGAAAAAGATATTTCTTAAACTACATAGTACTAAATAGCAAAACAAGTTTCAATATAAGGAAATAAGGATGAGCATTTTGGAGTTCTAAAAAAGAAGTTCAATTTTGTTAAGGGAGATGAATGTGGATGGTTCCTTAATTCATTTCAACTCTAAGACTCTCAAAATATGTTCTTGATTGTCTGTTGAGATGCTTTAAAAAATTTGGTTTTGGAATAGACTCTAAACATGCTTACCACACTAATATATTAGATGAGCAGAAAGGGTACTAATCTGCCTAGTAGCAGATTTATAGATCAATTATTTCACTAGTCTTTATGTTTATATATGTAAAATTTGATTATTCAGAACCTGATGTAGATTTAAAAATGAATATGAAAATCATAAATTTAAGGAACCTATAGTATCTCAGATCTATTAAACGTCGCCATGATGGTTTTTCCACTGTTATTTTATTATATTTAGGTGGGTAGCCTGACAAGTTACCCGTGTCATATTTGATATGCCAAATACCAGTAACAGTTATAGACCTCATTCCCATGACCTGATGGAATTGTTTGAAGCTCTTTATGTTCCTGGAGCAAGCAGATGTCCTTGTGCTACACTAGCATGTGACAGGACGTATAGAGATGTTATTGGTGCCCGCTCGAGCAAATCGATGAATAACGGGAAGACAAGTGACAAGTAACATAGTATCTCAACAAAACAACGTTCATGAAAAAGTTCCAGATGCTCCATTCACTCTCAATGGAACAAACATCTCTGAATGCAGCAGTTATGTGTACCTGGGTTGAGAAGTCAACATGATGAACGACCTAAAACCTGAGCTGCGCAGGAGGAAGATAGCAGCGTGGAAAGCCTTCAAAAGCAGCGAAGAAATAGCTAAGAGGACAAAGAGCCTCTGACTCTGAGCACATCTCTTTGATTCCACCATTCTCCCTGCATTAACATATGCCTCAGAGACCTGGGCCCTATGAAAGCAGGATGAGAATACTATTAGGGTCTCCCAAAGAGGAATCAAAGTGCTATGTTGGAATATCACGCCTCCCTCAAGTGAGAGAAGGAATCCAGAGTTTCAACCTCCATAGATGATCAAGAACCAGGGACGCTGTCTCATTTACCAGGGTGTCGGAAAATCAGATGGACTGGACAAGTAATGCAACTTGGAGATGACCGCTGGACTAGAGCTGTTACCGACTGGATCCCACAGGACGTCAAAAGATCATGTGGTCACCCACTTACAAGATGGTCAGATTTCTTTGTCAAGACCCTGAGCGATTGAGGCTCTTCATATTCCTGGAGCAGGCAGATGCCATTGGGCTACACTGGCACGTGACAGGGACAAATGGAAACATTACTGGTGCCCACTTGAGCAAATCAATGAATAATGGGATGTCAAGTGATCAAGTGATAGTATCTTGCATTCTCCTATTTCCTTTTCCTTATGAATGCAAAGGCCGCTGCATCAAAAACCTCATAAGTGAGAGGTCGAATAGAGAAGCTAAAGAGCATCTGACTTTGGCCAAGAACAGTCTCTGCCTATTTCTTCACTACAGTGTGTGGATTAACCCTGTTTATTGTTTTGTAAATTGATTTCCTTTTTGACAGGGGAAGATATACTAGTAACAGCTTCATGTCCCTAGGTCATTGTCTTCCCTCTTTGGTTAGCCATGTGAGCTTATTCTAGTGAAAATACCTATTTTTTCCCATTTGCCTCTTTTTCTGTCTCCTCATTATTTATTTATAAATAATCATAATATCTCCTAAAGGGCTCAAAAAAATCTTTTTTTGAATCACTGGGCGATAGATCATTACAAAGCTGCTCATGATTTGTTTTCAGTCATACAGTGTCCCAACACTCATCCCTCCACCAGCACACATTTCCCAACATCAGTATCCCCAGTTTCCCTCCCACCAACCCCTGAGCCCCGCCCCACAACCTGCCTCTATGGCAAGCATTCTTCTTCTTCTTCTTCTCCTTCTTCTTCTTCTTCTTCTTCTTCTTCTTCTTCTTCTTCTTCTTCTTCTTCTTCTTCTTCTTCTTCTTCTTCTTCTTCTTCTTCTTCTTCTTCTTCTTCTTCTTCTTCTTCTTCTTCTTCTTCTTCTTCTTCTTCTTCTTCTTCTTCTTCTTCTTCCTTCTTCTTCTTCTTTTCTCTCTCTCTCTCTGTCTCTTTGTACATCATGGTTTGCAATACAGGCACTGAAGGTTTTATAATGTATATCCTTTTACCTACATTCACTTAATTCTAGTCTAGTGTTACCATTTCGAACTATTATTGAATGATTCAAATTTTAATTATTGTATTGTTGCGATTTTTGGAACTCATTCCAACAGTTTGGCAATCTGTGTTTAAAATTGTTGGATCCCTTAATGCATTCTGACTTTGATTTCCTAACTTAATTTCAACAAGCTATTTATTTTATGGTTAAGAGGAAAGGAACTTTGAACTACTGTTTTCTTTTTCAGATGAAAACTTTAGGCATTATGTTTCTTTTGTGCTTGTTAGTTTTTGATCACACTGTGCTCAGCGCTTACTCCTGACTTTGCTCTCAGGGATCACTCCTGGCAGGTGTCCTGGGGAACATATGGGGTGCTCATGACTGAATCTTGGTTGATTTCTTGCAATTCCAGTGCCCTAATCACTGTACTATCTTTTCAGCTTCCAGGCACTCCCTTTCATTCTAATTCTTCAGGTGGGAGAGAAACAGAATATGTCATGTCTGTTGGTTTATGTGTCTCCATAAAATACTTTTAAATATTTATGATGAAGCCCAAGCTTAAGTACTGTGTTCACTTCTTAACTGAAGGCTCTTTTCCTGTTTCTGTTTATTTATTTGATCATTTTATCCACTCATTAGTTTTAGAACACACAGACTCAGAGGAATCAGATAATTGAGAATCTCAGACCACATCTCTGTTATGGAATTCAGTTCCTTCACTAGTGCATAAAGTGAAAATTTAACATATTCAATTTTATCAAATTTATTGAGAGGATACATATATGTCATAGACTGAAAATGCTTTATAAATGTTAATTATTGTTATTGTATTTGTTAGCATTTGCAGTAGTCACATGATCACTGAAAATTTCACTTTAGTTAAAAATACCTGTCATCTGTAGAGAACAATAAAATATAATAGAGTACAATTATAATAGTCATAAACTAAATTGTCCATAATAAACATTTATGGATTTACATCTGAGTCATTCATCAGATAGAAAGTTTTTGATGTGGAAGTCTACATATTCTGGAAATAAAATTTTAAATATAATTTCATTCTCACCTTCATAATAACCTCATCCTCACTATCATCAGAAATAACAATACTAACATTTTAAAAATTATATTTTATTTATAAGAAGTATTACATAATATGGTCTCATTTTGATTTATTATTTTTAGGCATTTAGTACCATGTTTTCTGTAACTCATTTTTCAAGTCTTAATTTTAATTACCTTACTTACAATGTTAATTTATGATTAGTCATACATTTAGAGGAAGGATTATATTTTGTCATATTGTTTACAAAGATTGCCACCAATCAATGTTTTAAATGTTTTAAACACCAACCAATGTTTTAAACTATTTAAAATCTAAAATATTTAAAATTTAAACTATTTAAAATCATATCTATCCTCTACCAAGTTACTCCTCCACCATTAAAATAATAAAATAATCTAAGGCTCTTTAATATAGTGGGTAATTCACTTGCCTTGCACACAGCTGATGTAAATTCTATCCGTTACTGTCACTGTATCACTGTCTTCCCATTGTTCATTGATTTCTTTGAGTGGGCACTAGTAACATCTCGATAAGTCCTGTCATAAGCAAGTGTAACCCAAGGGCATCTGCTTGCTCCAGGGACAGGAAGAGCCCCAAACCATTCTTCAGGTCATGGAACTGAGGTCCATAATTGTTACTAGTTTTTGGCATAACAAGTAAATAAAATACGGGTAGCTTGCCAGATCACACCTATATATATGATCCCCTGAGCCCCACTAGGAGTGATTCCTGGTGAGGAAGTTGGAATAATCCCTGAGCACTATCAGTTATGGCCCAATTGCCCTCCTGACCCCCACAAGAAACTTGAATCTGAGCTGATCACGTGACTTTCTTTGACCAATAGAATGCAATGGATGTGATAATACTTAATTTTTGTATCTAAAACTTGTAATTGAGTAATCAAAGTTTGTGCTACTTTATACCAATTCTGTCCCCACACAAACGTAAAAGTTTTCTCTAGAGTTAAGAATACAAAGACTGGCTTGAGATTTGCATTTCAGTGGATATGACAACTTCTCTTGGAGAGAAACCACCTACATTACTTCTCTTTGAATGGACTACAAATCTCTGACTGTCATAGAGCCTGTGCAAAGGAGATCTCCTTAATTTAGAAATATAATTCTCCTTATTGTCATATAGTGTTCCTCCACTATTTTGTTTTTATGCAATATAGTTCCATTGTATATTGTATGTTCATTGTATGATCTCAATTTCACATAAGCACCTCAGAAATATTCATGAGTTTTCTGAAAAACTATTTTTCTGAAAAACTTAATGTGCATATGCTAAGTATGAAGATTATATTCCTGCTTCCTCTTAAAGTTTGTTCCTCACCCTCTGATTTACCCATAATTTTAGAATTATTCTTGGCCGTAACATCCCTCTTTTCTATTTGGTTTGTTTCTGTACTTTTGGACACAACCTTAAGAACTTAGATTGGGTGATAAACAGAAAACACAGAGGGACAAAGAAGACTCATTATCCTCCAACACCAAGTTTATGAATGAAATCATCTTGGACCTGAATGGAACTACTCAATCATCACCATATGGAAAAGAGGAAGATCATTTTATCAAGTCTGACTAAATTGCAGAATATGGACAAATAAATGGCTGATTTTTTGTTTAAGATGTGATCACAAAATTAAAACAAAACACAACAGTCACAATGACTTCTAAGAAATGACTTCCCTTACAGTTTCCTTAAAATAATATGCTGGTTCAATATTCAGTCAGCAACTTTTTTAAATTTGTGGTCACTTACCACAAGTTTCTGTGCATCAAAATCCTCTTACTTTAAGATTAAAATAATAATAATTGTATTTGTGTGAAGAATTCATGAGTCAATATATGTAAAGATCGTAGAAAAATGTCTTGCATGAAAAATAAGTGTATGCTGATTGTTAATATTTTATACATTTATGTATATATTATTTGGTTACTAGTAAACACTGGCATCAGAAGAAGGAGTTGTTACTTTGTAAGTCACGGTGTTTAAACAAATGAAATTAAGAAAAGAACAAGGAATTGAAAATAATTTTCTTAAGCATAGAATATTTCATAATGCTCTTGGCCTTTTCTTTTGCCTACATAAATACTTTGCTGCTCCCTCCTTTTTGGCCAAGGCAAATTTCTCATACATCATGTATCAGTTAAAATGAAATCTTCCTTTAATTCATACAATCATATCATGTAATTATTAGAATTAAATTTGTGAGCTTTAATTTATATTCCAAGACTCATTATTACTAGTTTTATCACATCAATAAGTATGACAAACTTACTTCTATTTCAGGTTATTGTTTTTTGTTTTGTTTTGTTATTTAGATATTTGTTATCACTATCACTATCACTATCTTCCCGTTAATCATCTATTTGCTAGAGCGGGCACCAGTAATATCTCCATATGTCCCGTCTCATGCTAATAGATGTTTGCTATTCCCCTTAATTGCAATGCCCTTCCTAAAAATGTTTTTGCCTCAATTCTTTTCACATTAAGTTATTTTGAGTAACCCCTTTCTCCCCAAATTTTCCCTAATTTTACTATAATGATTCACAACGATTGTTTCCTTTGTAAATTTAGTAATAGCTATTTGTTAGTAATTATTTTTTTGTACCCACTATACAATAAGACTTTGTTTTCTAATTTTTGTCTTATTTGTACATTTTCTTTTTATTGTAATTCTATCTATTATGTTTTATAATTGAACATTTTTTATGAGTCCTGTGCCACACTTTTCCTTTGTGGGTCCAAAGCTCCCAACCCTAAACACCCAGGCCATCTTCCAGGGGGCCCCATGGGATTACCACTTATTAGAGACAAGCTGAAGAACTGTGTTTCATCTAACTCAGAAAAGTCCCACCCAGGCTGGCTGCTGCAGGCTTATGGTGCCTTTTGTCCTTGAGATCAGCCCCGGTAGAACAGAATTATCTTTCCAGTTTCCTAAAAGAACAGGACTGCAGTTAGATACTATCCTACTTCGTATCTTGCAGAAAACACATTGATCCCTGTCAGTAAGTTCTTTGGAAATTTCCAAAGTAAAGGGCTTGTCTGCCTCCAACCATACCGAGCTAATAAATATATGATCATAACTCCAGTCATGTAACTCCCATAAAAAATCTTGCAAAGGGGTCATGAGAGAAGAAAACACAGAACCCTAAATTACAGTGGGAACAGAGACAGCACTGACGCCATTGAAAGTACTTCTGAACCCTCAGAGAAATCTCAAGCAACTATTTAGTAACACCAAAATTGGCTGGTATAGTTTTTGGTTGGGAGGGAAGAGGACAACTCTCATCTGGTTCCCTCAGAGAACTTCTTGCCTGGGGGTTGGGGGGAGACAGAGACAAAGAAATTTGCAAGTATGTGTAATTTGAAGCTTCAAGAAAACTTTATAATGATAGAAAATAGCCCATTCATTCAAACATCACATCCTTTTTTTTTTTTTTCAGAATCTGACTTTCTTTTTTTCTAAAATTTATTTTTAAAATTTTTTATTTTTAAAATTACAAAGATATACAATTAAAAAGTTCATATTTGGGTTTTGGTCAAACAGTGTTGCAGCACCCATCCCGCCACCAGTGCCCATCTCCCACCACCAACGTCCCCAGTTCCCCCCCCCTCCCCAGCCCTGCTCCATGGCAGGTTCTTTATTTCTTTCCATTTCTCTCTCTTTCTTTTTTCCTTCCCCTCCAGACTATGGATTACAGAACATAAATTAAAGGGTTGTCATGTGTATCTTTTTGCCTCTATTTAATGCTCAGTTCTAGGTTGGCATTAGTACCCTCAATAATTGTTAGCACACTGTTCCATTTTCTGTCTTACCTAGCCTCTGAATCCCACACGTTTGTGATAATTTCCACCTTTGACAGGACCTCCTGATATATGTTTCACTTGACCTTGGATATTGGTATCATAATATGTACCTATATATTTATGTTATGCAGATAAATGCAGTCATTCTGCATCTGTCTCTCTCCTTCTGGCTAATTTCGCTCCAACATAATCTTCTCCATGTCCATCCATTTGTAGGCAAATTTTATAACTTCATTTTTCCTAACAGCTGCATAGTATTCCATTGTGTAGATGTACCAAAGCTTTTTTATCCAGTCATCGATTTTCGGGCACTCTGGTTGCTTCCAGATTCTGGCTATTGTGAATAATGCTGCTATGAACATCAAAGTAGGGATGGTGTTTCCGCTGCGTATTTTTGGCTTCCCAGAGTAGATTCCCAGGAGTGGTATCGCTGGGTCAAATGGGAGATCAATTTCTAGTCTTTGGAGGAAAGTCCATATTGTTTTCCAGAAAGGCTGTACCAGCCGGCATTCCCACCAACAATGGATGAGTGTCCCCCTTTTCCCCACACCCACGCCAGCACTTGTTGTTCTTGTTCTTTTGAATATGTGCCAGTCTCTGTGGTGTAAAGTGGTATCTCATTGTTGTTTTGATTTGCATCTCTCTGATGATTAGTGATGATGAGCATTTTTTTCATATGTTTTTTTTGCCATTCGAATTTCTTCCTTGCTGAAGTTTCTGTTCATTTCTTCTCCCCATTTTTTGATGGGGTTGTTTGTTTTCTTCTTGTAAAAGTTCTACCAGTGCCTGATATATCCTGGATATTAACCCCTTATCAGATGGGTATTGGGTGAATATTCTTTCCCATTCTGTGGACTGCTTTTTGTATCTTAGTCACTGTTTCTTTTGAGGTGCAGAAGCTTTTTAGTTTCATGGAATCCCATATGTTTATCTTTTCTTCTAGTTGCTTTGTTAGTGATGTTTCATCTTTGAAGATGCCTTTAGCTTCAATGTCATGGAGGGTTTTTCCTATATTTTCTTCAATGTACTTTATGGATTCAAGTCTGATATTGAGATATGTAATCCACTTCACATCCTTTTTAAAAAAAATTAGTATACCACCGTGATATATACAATTAAAAAGAAGTTCATGATTGGGTTTT